>JACEIK010001710.1:35811-69696 GCA_018107945.1 Datura stramonium | reverse complement strand
ATTGGGATACCGGAGATGCTACATATGAATGCAAAAAGTGTGGGGCTCTTTTTTGGTATGAAGAAAGAATTCGCAAGCATTACAACACAAAAAAATTGATTTTCACAATGTGTTGTTAAAAAGGAAAAATAAAGCTTCCAAATCTTAAAAGGCCTCCTTTAATTTTGGAACAACTATTGTTTGGATCAGGTTAGAGAAATCATTTTTTTTAATATCAATATATTCAAATCAACTTATATTCACATTCATCATTCTACAATGTTTTTAATATAGGTCCTAAAAATAGTCATTTTCAAGAAAACTTAAGGAGTTATAACTTTATGTTCTCATTTACTTCAATAGGGGAAAAGGTTGATGTTTCTATCAATCAGACACGAGGAACAAGAACATTCAGATTATTCAGACAAAATTATCATCAAATTGGAAGCTTACTACCTCCTGAAGGATCCACTCCAAAGTTTGCACAGTTATATATTTACGATACAGAAAATGAAGTTGCCAATAGAATTAATGTTGTCAGTTCAGTCTTCTATATTTATTATATAATATTATGCAAATACATTACTTTAAATGACTTTTATTTATATCAAATACTTTTTACAGTCATGGTCAAGATGTTAATAAACTTCATGCTGAAATTGTTGCTGATCTAAAACAAATGCTTGATGACAATAATGTTTTGGCCAAGACTTTTCAAATGGTCAGAGATAGATTTCAAGAAAATATCAACTCCAATGTGAAGCTCAGACTAATAGGGAAAAGAGGTACTGATGGTAGAAGATACAACTTACCAACAATACCAAAAGTAGCTGCTTTGGTGGTTGGTGATTTTGAAGTTGATGGATATGATCATGATATCATTATAGAAACACAATATGGAAAACTACAAAAAATAAATGAACTAAATGTTGCATATTTAGGTCTATAATATTCTTTACTTTTTCCTTATGGGGAAGACGGGTATAGAGAGGACATTCCTTTAAGTGTCGATGATGAATCATTGGGAAGAAGGCAATGCATTAGCATGCGAGAATTTTTTACTTACAGAATTCAAGAAAGAAAATAAGAAGTTCCTACTATTGTTTCTTCAAGAAGATTATTTTAGCATTTTTTGGTTGATGCCTATACAATGATCGAATCTTCTCGGCTGAAGTTTATCAGGACTCATCAAAAGCAATTAAGAGTTAATTTTTATAAGGTTCTAACAGATGCTATTTTGCATGGAGACACTAATCCTTCATTCCAAGGTAAAAGAATAATTCTACCATTAAGCTTTACAGGGGGTGCACGATATATGCTTCAGAATTATCAAAATGCTATGGCAATTTGTAAATGTGCTAGATATCCTGATCTTTTTATCACATTTACTTACAATCCTAAGTGTCCAGAGATAACTAAATTTGTAGAAATCGGGGGATTGAATTAGAAGATCGTCCAAACATTTTAAGTAGGGTGTTCAAAATCAAATTGGGCCACTTAATAAAGGATTTGAAAGAAAATCAAGTTTTTGGACAAGTAAAAGCGGGTATTTAAAATTTACTATTTAATTTAAATATAGATGATTTTTTATGTGATGTTTTTTATACATAATTTTGACAATTTCTTTTTCTAATTAACTTATTTGATGTTTAATGCAGTGATTTATACCATTGAGTTTCAAACATGAGGGTTACCTCATGCTCATATCTTGCTTTTTCTTCATGAGCATAATAAATTTTCATGTGCATCAAATATTGATCGAATAATTTTAGTAGAAATACCAGATAAAGAGGATGAACCTCATTACTACAATGCTATGAAAAATATGATGATGCATGGCCCATATGGTTTTGCTAGCAAATCTTCTCCTTGCATGCAGAATGGTAAATGTACAAAACACATTCATAAAAAATTTGTTGACGCAACAACGGTTGATGAAAAAGGGTATCCTATTTATAGAAGAAGGGATAATGGTAGAACAATTATGAAACATGGTATTAATTTGGATAACAGGTATGTGGTACCACACAATCGCTTCTTATTATTAAAATATGATGCTCATATTAATAGGGGAATGATGCAATCAATCAAGATCCATTAAATACTTATTCAAGTATGTCAATAAAGGACATGATCATGCAACTGCTGCTTTTTCTAAAAGTACTAATGAGGATGGTTCATCAACTGTTGATGAAATCGACATGTATTATGATTGTTGATACATATCACCATATGAAGCTGCTTGGAGAATATTCAAATTTTCAATTCATCATAGAGAACCATCAGTGGAAAGACTTCCATTTTATCTTCCAAATGAGCAAAGCGTCATTTCCTCTAATGATGATCCAATTGATAATGTTGCCAATATACCAAATATAAGGGAATCAATGTTTTTAAGTTGGTTTGAGGCTAACAAATATTATCCTGAAGCAAGAGATTTGACTTATGCAGGATTTTCTCTTAAATTTTGGTGGAACCAAAAATTAAAAAATGGGAAAGGAGAAAAAACTCAGCATTTTCTATTGGGAGGATTTTCTTTGTTACTCCAGGGAATGGAGAGATTTATTATCTTAGGTTATTTTTGAATATAATAAAAGGTCCAACTTCCTATGAAAACTTAGAAGGATCAACAATTATGACCATCCTACTTTTAGAGATGCATATTATGCACTTGGTTTATTGAATGACGACAAAAGTATGTTGATGCTATAAAGGAGGCCAGTACTTGGGGAATGCCATCTTATCTTAGACAATTATTTGTCATGATATTGCTATCAAATTCAATGTCACGACCTGAATTTGTTTGGCAAGCATCATGGAAGTTATTTTCAAAAGATATCATTCGTGAACAAAGAACTTTATTGGATGACCCAGGTATTAAAAATAAAATTATATAACAACAATGTTTTTTTAATTGCTATCAAAATAAACCAAGAAATAAATGTTGATAAAATTGCATTTCGTAGTCTAACAGATGAACACAACTTTCTATTTTTTAATATGGAAAGGCATGACTCCTGTGACCCAAGGAAAGATAATATCTTATGTAAAAGCACGTCGAATGATTAATCATTGGTGTTTGGATTTTATTGCTACCATTCATGATACTCGAGCAGAGTATGTTACTATCGACAGTGTTCCTGTTGTTAGAGAATTTGCTGATGTGTTCCCAGAAGATTTTCCTAGCTACCTATGGTTAGAGAAATTGAGTTCAGCATTGATTTAGATCTAGGGACTCAACCTATCTCTATTCCTCCAAACCGTATGACTCCAGCTGAGTTAAGAGAACTGAAGGTTCAACTCCAAGAGCTACTTGATAAGGGGTTCATCAGACCTAGTGTATCGCCTTGAGGTGCACCTGTGTTATTTGTGAAAAAGAAAGATGGCACAATGAGGATGTACATTGACTACAGACAGCTGAATAAGGCAATAATCAAGAATAAATATCCATTGCCTCATATTGATGAGTTATTCGATCAGCTACAAGGTGCTACTCACTTTTCCAAAATTGACCTGAGGTCGGGTTACCATCAGCTGAGAATCAAGACCGAGGATATCTCTAAAATAGCCTTTCGGACTAGGTATGAGCACTTTGAATTCTTGGTGATGTCTTTCGGGTTGACTAATGTACCTGCAGCATTTATGGACCTCATGAACAAGGTTTTCAAGCCATACCTAGACCATTTTGTAATTGTGTTCATTGATGACATTTTGTTCTACTTCCGGAGTGAGGTAGAACATGAACAACACCTGAGAGTTGTGCTACAAACACTTAGGGAACGAAAGTTTTGTGCCAAATTCTCAAAATGTGAGTTATAGTTAGGTACAGTTTCCTTTCTGGGACATGTAGTGTCACAGGATGGAATTCAAGTTGATCCAAAGAAGATCGAAGCGGTTCGAGATTGGCCTCGACCTAGTACTCCTACAGAGATATGCAGCTTTTTAGGACTAGCTGGATATTACAGAAGGTTTGTGGAGGGTTTCTCAAAGATAGCCGCTCTATTGACGCGTTTAACTTAGAAATGTGTGGTATTCTAGTGGTCTGATGGATGTGAAGAAGGTTTTCAGAATTTAAAAACTGCATTAACTACAACTCCGATTTTGACATTACCTATAGTGGAGGGTGGTTTCACCATTTATTATGATGCGTCTCGAGTCAGATTGGGTTGTGTCTTAATGCAGAATGGTAAAGTGGTGGCATATGCGTCTAGACAACTAAAGATTCATGAGAAGAATTATCCGACTCATGATTTAGAGTTGGTCGCAGTCTTATTTGCACTGAAGATCCGGCGTCACTATCTTTATGGTGAGCCATATGAAATCACTGATCATAAGAGTCTACAATACATATTCAAGAAAAAAGATCCAAATATGAGACAACGATGGTGGTTAGAGTTACTTAAAGATTATGATCTTGCAATTTTGTATCACCTTGGGAAGGCGAGTGTGGTGGCGAATGCCTTGAGTAGAAAGTCTACGGGTAGTTTGGCTTGATTCACTATTGAAAAACAATCTATGGTTATGGACATTAAGGCATTGGCTAATCAGGGAGTTCAAATTGATCACACAGTGCCGGGCAGGATAATAGCAGGTATGGTGGTGCAATCGTCCTTAGTTGGACAAGTCAAGACTCACCAATATGAAGATCCCTACCTTGATAGACTACGAGATCGAGTGCAAAATGAGGGTGTTACGTCATTCACTATTGATGGTGAGGGCATGCTTCATCGACATGGTAGACTGTGTATTCCAATTGTGGGTGATGTGAAGCAGTTGATTCTTGAAGAGGCTCATAGCTCGCGATACTTTATTCACCCAGGTGCTACAAAAATGTATCAATACTTGCGTGGATTGTATTGATGGAAGGGTATGAAGGCTGATATTTTAAAGCATGTGACTAGTTGCTTAAATTATCAACAAGTCAAGTATGAACATCAAAAACCTGGGGGAGTAATGTAAAACTTGATTATCCCAGAGTGGAAGTGGAAGAGGATTACTATGGCTTTTGTTGTTGGGTTGCCAAGTGCTTTCAAGAAACACGACTCAGTTTAGGTGATTATGGACAGACTTACAAAGTCATCACATTTCATACCAGTTTGGGTTACTCATACCGCAAAGCAGTTAGCAGATGTTTACCTTCGTGAGATAGTTCGACTTCATGGTGTGCCTATTTCAATAATATATAATCGAGGTGCACAATTCACTGCTGAGTTTTAGAAGTCTTTTAGAAGTCATTGGGTTCGCAAGTCAAGTTGAGTACAACTTTTCATCCGCAAAATGACGGACAGTCTGAGCGGGTTATTCAGATCTTTGAGGACATGCTTAGTGCTTGTGCGATCGATTTTGGTGGCCATTGGGACGATCAGTTGCCTTTGGCAGAGTTTACTTATAATAATTGCTACCAATCAAGTATACAAATGGCATCGTTTGAAGCTCTATATGGTCACAAGTATCGTTTACTAGTTGGATGGTTTGAACCTAGCGAAGCACAATTATTAGGTCCAGATTTAGTTCAATGAGCTTTGGAGAAAGTTGCATTGATTCGAGAACGACTTAAAACAACACAAAGTAGTCAAAAGTCATATGCAGATAAGAAAATCCGAGATATGGAGTTCATGAAGGGTGAAAAAGTATTTTTAAAAGTTTTCCCTATGAAAGGAGTTATGAGATTTGGATGGAAAGGTAATTTAAGTCCTAGATACATTGGCCCTTATGAGATTTTGGATCGGATCGGGTTGGTGGCATATAGACTTGCTTTACCTCCAAGATTGTCTGCTGTTCATCCAGTGTTTCATGTATCCATGCTTAGACGATATGTTCATAATGATAGTCATAAGATCCAGCTAGAGGAGGTGGAGCTTGATGAGAATTTGATTTATGAGGAGGGTCCAATATCTATTCTTGATAGACAAGTGAGACAATTGAGGTCGAAGAAGGTTGCTTTAGTTAGAGTGTTGTGGCGAGATCATCCAACCGAGGAGGCTACTTGGGAGTCTGAGGCGGACATGCGAGATAGATATCCTCATCTATTTGACATTACAGGTACGATTCTAGAACCGCTCGAGGACGAATGTTATTTTAAGTGGGGGAGAATGTAACAACCCAAATTAAATTAAGAATTATTTTTTTTCTTTAACAAAATAATAATAAATAATTAAAAGGGGTGGGCCAAGCCCATTCTTATATTCTGGTCATCTACGTTTTAAAGGCTGAAAATAATAATAATTAGGACAACGACTTTCTTTATTTTGAAAGGAAACAACGTAACTCAGAATAATTTTGGAGAGTTCAAGAATGAAGCACAATAGAGATTTCATAGTTCAGGTATTAAAATTACCTTTTCTCTTTAGCAGATATCTAGAATATTTTTATTTAGTTATTAAAGAGAGAAGCAACAAATCATGCAAAGTTGAGGAGGTGGTTAAGAAACTCACCTGGCCACTATTTCGGGTGATAAATTTCATCCATTAGCACCAATAATTAATTACCGTGCATATAATTTCTATCTTTATAAGATTATGTTAATTAGTGAAGGACTAATTAAGTTAAAAAAGGTTGGTGGTGGGTGGAATTAGACAGCGGCCAATGAATATTTGGAATATACGGTGGAAAAATCATTATTTTTGCTCCTGTTGATGAAGCCTTCTTTACTTCTAATTAAAAAGTCATCATGAGTGCTAATAATTATGTAATGATGAGAAGGTTGAAGCATTGTAGAAATGATGGGATGTAGAAGCATATTATTCTATATGGTAGTGATTTCATTAGTATTAGCATGAGAAGCAGCAAATAACTTAAGCTTCTGGTTCGGCAGAATGTGCTTCATTATTGAAATTATCTGGTTCGGCAGAATGTGCTTCATTATTGAAATTATCATGTTTGTCATTGATTTTGGTATATTATTTTTGTTAATTGGATAGAGAAAAGATGGTTGATTTTGATTTACTCTAAAAATAAATTAGTGTAGTTTGAGTTGATCTGAAGACCCGAGAGCATAGTCCTGATTTATTGGAAAGCGTGTTTTAGTTGAGAATTCGAGGTAAGTGAGACTTTAAGCTTTGTGTGTTTGCTTTTCAAATTTATATTTAAAATATATTTTGTCTACCTAGTCCATGTGTTGGAACGAGCGTGTGCTTGATAGAATCGGTGGTCTTCAAGGGCAGTCGTATATATCTTGTGTTTAAGCGTTCTAAACTCTCTTTATTATAAGAACTAATTTATGGAGTGATATGGCTATGAGCCATGAGGTTGGGGCATTGTGTATGATTCTGGCTATCACTAGCATTGTGTATGCTTCTTGACGGTACTGAGCATTATGTATGCTATTTTGAAAATATTGAGCATTGTGTGTGCTGTTGTGGACTCGTGATATTGATTAATTATTGTACATGCTATTTATGATATATTCCTTGAGAAAATTGTGTTGAGATATATGACATTGTTTGATAAACAATTATTTGAAAAATCAATGGATATCATATTATAATTTAATGTCTGTGCAAAAGTATTCATGTGCGTGTGGTAAATTTGTATTTATTTTATAACACTTGTTCCAGGAGTATTTAAAGTGGAGGGTCAAGGATCTTATTGAGTTATATTTATATATAGTTCACTCCTTACTTGCATGTCTATGCAGATACCGTTGTTGAGCATGAGACTAGTGGTTGACGAGTTCGTTCGCTGTAGATTATGTTGCTGAGGTGATCCTTCACATCGATTCATGGAGGCTATCATTTTAGCGTCATCTATTTCATAGCATATATTTTTCTTTTTGGGGTTTGCATGTCCGATAGTTAAACTCATGTAACTCTATTAGATGCTCTATGGTCTCATTGTGGGATTTGGGCTAGAAAGTTAACATTCGAGTATTATTGAGATTGATAGATTGATTTTGAATTCTGTTGAATTTTAGATTTCTATTTAAGAATTATTAATGTGTTTAGACTTGCACCTATTTGCTCTCAGTGCTTATATAAATGAGCATGTGAAATGGATAAATTGGTTCGCCCTTGTGGGTGATGTTAGCGGGTGCCAGTCACGTCTAGGGGATATTTTGAGACGTGACAAAAGTATAGATCAATCATCAGGATTGTGTAATGGAACAAGATTGATCATCACAAGACTTGAAAATCGGGTAATTGAAGCCAAAGCATTATCAGAAAAAATGGTCGGAGACAGTTTTTATCCCAAGAATGATACTTACTCCATCTGATACAAGAATTCCTTTTAAGTTCTAAAGAAGACGGTTTCCGGTCATTGTATCTTTTGCCATGACCATTAATAAAAGCCAAAGTCAATCATTGTGTAATATGGGATTGTTTTTGAAGAAGCTGGTGTTAACTCATGGACAACTATATGTTGCACTTTCACGAGTGACAACTAGAAAGGGGTTGAAGATCTTATCTTATGATGAAGATGGAAAAAGAACAAATGAAGCTATAAATATTGTGTATAAAGAAGTTTTCTATAATTTAGAGGATAAAGGGATACTTAATGAATAAGTATCAAATGAGCAGCAACAACTTCGATGTACATATGCAAAATATAGATCCGCATCCTAAAGAAAAACATAAACTTGATTGAGGTAAATATTATTCTATATTTAATCTACTTTGATATATCAGGTTGCAGTTAAAATTAATTACAATCAAAGAATAGTTTTATTTGCTAAATTATTTATCTATATTTGCCGTAAGTTATTTCATTGTACAATTGCAGGAAGATGAATCTGCACATCATTTTACTTTTCAGAGGTTCATGCTAGGTATTCTTTTTAATTAGAATGAGTTTTATTAGTAAAGATATTATGTAATTATTTTGATGAAGAAATCTGACTATGATGGTGTAAAAGTTTTTCATCAATTAAAGGCATATGATCGTGTTGCGATTAAATTTAGATGACAGGATGTAATCAATGATTATCATAAAAAGAGTATTTTTTTTATTTCTACATAAAAATATGTTTCTATGTTGAGTCACAATAAACTAAATGAGTAGTTATTGCAACAGAGAAATAGTTTTGAAATTACATATACAATTGTCTCTCCATTTATAAATAAAAAGGTGTCAGTTATTTTCTTCTGGTCTAGCAATATTATAAATCATTTCTGGTCATTGGCAGAATTGAGAGTTCACAAAATTTATCATCTTGGATAGTGTATCACGAAAAATTACTAGTGAAGTTGTTGGACCTGATCCGCATTACTTCGAGATAATAATCATCGTGCTCATATTATTGCAGATGGATTTCAGCAAATAAGTAATTTAGGAATCCAGAATAAAGTCCAACTTTCATATTTATTTTCTGAATGAGTCTCGACTTCCCAACTATGGCGTGGAATATGGTAGTTTATCCAATAAATTCTTAACAGAAACAACCAAAGGAGCCGATCATCTAACTGGGTTGCATATGCTTATATAAATATCCAGTTAACCATTTTATTTTTTACTCTTTAAAAACTTTTTATGTCTTTCTAATTGGTTTTATTTTGTAAGGTACGACATGTTCACAGAAAATCTGCTGTCAGATAGACATCTAAATCTTAATACAACTGTAGTATTTTTTGACGATGCAAATCAGATATTCTAGAATTTGGGGAGAATTGTTGGCAAATGTAGAACCTTCTTCTATGAGTTTTGATAAATAGTTAGTCTATTTTTCTATCCAATTTCTAAATATGTGTTCTAAATATAATCTATACTTATCCATATAATGTAGATTTAAGTTTATTTACAATTATTAATGCTAGATTATGAAAGTTCTCTGTCCACAAATACTAAATTAAAAAAATATACGTTACTTAATCTTTACAGTTTTATGATGGGATATTATTTGGCATACAACATTACTTCAAAATCAAGGCGATGAACAATATTGCTTTTATGAGATTCATTCATTCTTAGAGTATATTCAAAGTAATCGTCAAATTGATATTGCATTCTATTATTGTGATATTCGCCGCTGGAGTATAAACGATTGTATATTGTTTAAATAAATTAGTAGAAATGAAGCAATAGCAACAACATATACCATACAAAATATTAGAATGTAATATAAATGATGCAAACAAGTAAGATAAAATATCCTTAATAATCTGTCACACATGATTCATATACATATTTTTCTTTTATCGCTCTCCCGTCTTTTTAAAAAAAAAATAATTCGTGCAAAATGCGGGTACGTATACTAATTACCTTTTAAATGAACTCATTATGAATAATTTTATACTGTATACTCAATATTATATAATCTACAAAATATTAGGTAAAAAATTATCAAACAAGCGAAAAGCGCTTATGTGAAACATATCAAGACGTATAATTTATTTGCGGTAACCTAATTATTTTAAACATTAAGAAAACTGCAATATTGAAATTAGAGTCACTACTCCCATTTTTTTACATTCCTGTTTTAATTGAGAGTTCAAAGGTACCTTAGTGATTGAAGAGCCATAATCATCGTATCGGTTTAGAGTTGCTGCTATGAGTTGAGTGGTGCTCCTCGTAGAAATAATTCGAACAATTTCTTCATGATTCAACTCCTTGTTACTTATTGCATTGTGAAGAATGGCAGCCTCAGAATTGGCTAGTCTTGCATTTATCTCGTCACCAACGTACCTGTATATGCCCACTAGGGGCACCAAAAACTGTTGCTAAACAAGGAACCAAATGAAATCCCCATATATCACGATCAGGCAATACAAAAAGGAAGAAGAAGAAGAAGTAAAAGAAAAAGTACTAGACTACCAAAATTACCGATTATGATATTTTGCTGCTACACTTTGATTTTAATTCTTTTTTCCGACAATAACAAAATTCTAACTGAATGCAGCACACCAAATTGGAATTAAGGAAAAGAAACCAATTAGATGGATATAAATCTTTTATATTAAGTTATTAATAATGAGAATCACATGCTCCCTTCGTTCTCTTTTAGTTGTCGTGTTATTAAAGATAATCAGTTGCTCTAAAATAATTGTCAATTTTAAAAATTAAGAGACAATTATTTTTTTTCAACTTTACTCTTAATATTAATTATTCTAAAATTAAGATGCACATAAATAAATAAAAATTAAAAAATTAATAAAAAATATAATAATTAAATTATACTTCTACTTATAATTTTCTTTAAAAATATTAACTTATTCGGGGAATTAAAATGAACTGAGGGAGCACTTCACTTCTAGGCATGCATTAGGAGACCGTTATCACTAGAGTATAACGAAGGTCCACTTTAAAATTTAATATGTTACAGTACTACTACTGTTAGTGTGACATATTAAAGGCCAAAGCAGAAATAAAACTCTATAGGAATATAAATTTTGAAGCTATAAATAATTTTAGTGGTTTGAATTTCCTAATTACAATCGTTTATAGATCAGAAGCTTTAATTAATATTGGAAATCCTTTTTTCTCCTTTCCTAACTACTGAATTTATCCGCGCTTCGCGCGCTTAGCAATTAATTATATAAAATTAAAATATAATTATATAATAATTTATTATTAGTTTAATTAAAAAATTAATTTTACTTATTGATTAATTTATTTTTTCAGTTCTTCAATTGCAGTACTATTATTGTTTAATTATATTTCATGATTGATAAGAAATGAGAAATAAAATTCAATATAAAATAAATAACCCTCCTTAATTTTAACTAGATTACAAGAATCATATGTCAGCGATGCTTAACTTAGCGCGCAAAGTTTTAATCTGCGCATCTTAATATTATGTTTCTTAAAGTTTTAATAAAAATATTATTCAATAATTTTAGAAATTTAATTAAGAAAAATCAAAAATAAAATAAAAGGATTCTTATTTAATTGTATCCTCGTTACCTTCTTGGCTTTTTAGATTTTTTCTGAGTTAATTTTCTTAGTTATCTACTCTTTTTCTTTCTTCTATTTTTCCGTTTAAATAATTTTCTTATGTAATTCTATCCTCACCTATTTATTTTTTATTTTCTTATTTTATTCATTTAATACATCCAAAAAATCAGTAATTGATATTATCCTTCTTTAAAATAATCAAAATTAGTTTGCCTTTCTCCTTCTATTATTTTTATAAAAAAATTAAAAATATTTTTCTTAATTAACTTTTTTCATATATTTTCATAATTTATATAATATATTAAACACCAAGAAATAACTTCATAAATAATTTTATTTATAATTAGTTATCTTCTTTATTTTCATATTTTAGTATATAAAAAACACGTCTTTGCTAAGGTATATAAACCAATGTACTTTTAAAAAAAAAAAACTTTTTGATAAATATTTTTATCTATGATTTCTCTTATAATTTATACATTTTTTCATATCCACCTTATTTTTATGTATATTATTTAATTTGTATCATCTTTATAAATAACAATAAATATACATATAGCATAATAAATTTAGAGAGCTTTCGGAATATTAAAAAATTTGTCATCCTCATATTAATCTAATAAAAATAATCATGAAATATTTGTGGAAATTCCGTAGCACCAATTATATATAGTTATAGATTTAATTGCTCTTGCAACCAAATCATATATTCTTTATATTGTTAAAGGATTCATGATCAACCATGTTTGTTATATTAAATTAGGCTTATATAATTCTTTTTTAAGATATAATTTATATATTCATACCATAAGTTTATAATTGTTTACAAATTTATTTCTTTTTCATATATAGATCAAAATAAATTTCTGTTAGTGTGATTTTAAAGTATCATAAATTTGTATATTAAATAATTAAAAACTATTTATTTAATTTCAAATATTAAAAAATTTAAAAATTCAAATTAATATTAATTAATAATGGAATTTATGTAATTTTTAAAAACTTTAAAACTCCAATTTTTAAGATTTAAAAAATAATAATATTAATTGAAAAAAATGATAAAATATCAAAAAAGAAAAAAGATAAATGCTTTTCTTGAGCATAGAGAGGTGCCACGTCATTTTTAAAACCTTCCTTTATTATATATAGATTCAGCCAACACTTTCACTCACTTGGTATATTACGATAATTTACTACTTTTAATTAATAAAGCAAAGTAGCTTGGTTAATTGTAAACTAGACTTACAATTCAAAATTCACGCGACCCTCTTTTGTCGGATTATAGGTGGCAAATTGATGAGTTAAGTTGGGCCCAGGCGGGTCAAAATAGTTTGAGTTAATAATCAGCCCAAAAGTTGTACAAGTTGCTTGTTGGGCTAAAATGCGGCAACTCTAATTAGAAATTTTAATTATTTTATTCTTCTTTTTTAATATTTTAATAACTTATAAAATTAATATTTTTTTAATTATGACTAAATATAACATATTAAATAAAATGTCTTTTTAAAATATTTTGATTAGATTTCTCATGAATCAATTTTTTCCGGATATCGTAGGCTTTGATAGGTGGTGAGCTAATAGTAAGAAAAGTCGATTATCGGTCAGGCCTTGAGCAAGTTGGATAGCTTATAATATCCTAAGTGATTTTACCACCTCTACCTCATGTTAGGTGAACCTTCTATTTTTCTTTCGCTTGAAGCGTTTTCTAAACCCAAGCAACATATTGTGGTGCGAGAAAGACTTGGGTACGCCTTCTTAATACTCCATCTATTAGTAGTTTAATAAGTAGGCCTTTGGAGCTAAAAGTATTGGGTTGCACGACTTAAGGATTTGTCTCTACTTTTTGCTTATGAATTAACCAAGTCGTCAAGCGTGTTTCACTTATGTGAATAAAGCGACAATAAAAGAGATAATTTATGGAAAACACCCGGCTCTAAAGGTGAAAACCACGGCACATGCTCCACATGATTTTCTTCAACTCCATACAACGAAGAGCCTCTTCAAATGATTGATTACAACTTCTTGCAATCTACGGAATTATAAACTCTAACTCCTAACCGTTAATTCAAGAACCACAATATCTTCCTAGCAACACTTACTAGAAGACAAATTGTTCTTGCTTCGGTTTATAACTACTTGAAACAAGAGTACAATGATCACGACCCAAATCACAAACTTCTAGTACAAGAATGGTAACTCTAGTTTGAATCTTTACTAGACAAGTTTGTTGACAACAACCTCACCAAAGCAAATTGCTATTTCCTCTCTTTTTAGTGCACACATGTACTCGGAATTCACACTTTTATATATACACAATTCTTCCACATCTTTAACGACCCATTTAGAAGTCTACTTCAAGTAGGATTCCCTCTTCAAGTCTATCTCTTGGTTTTCTTTGTGTTTAATCAAACTCCAACTCTTACGAATCGACACATGTAGATCTACGAATGATTTAATGCTTATCGACTCCAAGATTTTCGCATCCTTGCTCCCGAAAATTTTCATCTTATCCATAGCATTTGTTTAAGAACTTCAATGGACCAACTTTTTCTTTGTTTCATCATATTGTCAATCATCAAAACTTCAAAGTCCCAACAAATTCTCATTTTTGATGATGACAAAACTGAATCCCATTTCTAAGCGATTTTTCCTGCCAAGGAAGACATCTCGAATGAAGCAGGTTAGTCAAATGGGTTATAAATATTGCATAAGCATGATCAATATGTTTGCATTTTCTTCCCCTTTTGGCATCATTAGGCTTCATCCAGAGTGAATTATTGCCATTAAAATATTAAATGACCCTATTGCCACTGGGCAATCTCAAGACAACCATGATAACATTTTAAAAACAAGAGAAAATATTAACAAAACAGTGAAAATTGAGCAAATAAAACAATTCATTTAATCCAGGGGAAGTCCTTGCTACAAGAATACACTGTTTTGAAAAATAAAAACGGCCAAGCCTTGGCAGTGGGATTAACAAAATAAGGAAAGCAACTCGGGGTTAGAAAGAGGTGCGGAGGAAGTAATTGAGAGAGGCGTCGTGCTTTCAACATTGGTAGCCTTTTCAGATGTAAGAATCCCTTCTAACTTCGGTGATCTTAGCTTCAAGAGCTACTTTTTCCAAAGTAACTAAGCGGCTCAAGCGACCAAGCTGTGATCTTCGGCTAAGGCATTACATCTTTTGAAAGGAGTGTTAGCCCTTCTCATTGAAATGAGTAAATAAACATGTTTCACTTCACTGGACATCCTTTGTAGTTTGGAAAGGTCCAAACACGCACGGGGAGGCTAGTATCCTCGAGACACGGGGAAAACCAAAAGGCATAAGGAAGAGGGCATGTCCTTTATCATCTTTAGCAAGAACACATTGCGCTATGTTTCACCATAAGGCTTTGCGCCAAGTCAATCTTGACCTCAGTATCAAGAAATTCCATTAAGGTTAGGTCAAGATAATTGGTCTTAGTCCTCCTTTCTTTCCTAGGAATGATCATTTTGTGAACAACATCAAAATAGAGTTGATGAAGGGAGACATTTCTTATTTATGAATGCGCTATCTTGAACAAGTCGAGGTTTCTTAAGAATTTCCTGCATCAAAATCTCGAGTTGGAGGCATCGGCGGAAAAAGCCAATTGATTAGGTTTTCTCAGAAATCCAATGAGTGGACTTGAAATCATATGTCCCACAGCGGAAGCGGATTGTCCGGAGTAGTGGCCATTCAAATTTAACATAATGATCCCAGCCACCAGAAAATTCTCAAGATACGAGCAAGATCCTCAACAACTAAATTAGAGAAACTCCCCTAACAATTGAAGAGAAAAGGGAACCATTTGCACTCCCATTCGCATAGAACTCAACAACCTACTGGTTTACAAATTTTCTTTGAAAATCACCACGAAGCTTGAGCGGGGATGACCCAGGCCTTGGGCTTCCGGTTTTGCAGCAAGACCTCCATTTCCAAACCACCAAACCCGGTTATCACTCTACCCACACAGAACAACTCATTTTTAAAAATGGACCAAGTGGGATAGTTGGCTATAAGTAAGGTCACCGATATCAACCTCGTACATCCCATCGGAGTCATCTGAATCGAACGATGGATGGACCGGTCGAGTAACTTTGTTAGATGATGCGGTTTTGTAGAAGAAAGGAGCTAATGAGTGGAGTTTGAAGGATGTTTTAGGAGTTGGTTTGGAGGTTGGTTTTGAGGTAGATTTGGAGGGTAGTTGTGAAGAAGTTTAGAGGTAAATTTTGGGATAGGTTTGGAGGATGCTTTAGGGGTGGATATTGAAGGAGATTTTGAGGTGGGTTTGGAAGAGGGTTTTGGTGTAGGTGATGATGATGTGCGATGAGTTCGGTAGGATTTTGCTACGAGATGTCGGAGGAGTTGAGGGGTTGGTGATGACCCAAATGTAGTGGGTTTTAGTATGGTTTTCTTGACTATAGTAGACTTGCGAAACGGTTAAGCAAAACATCCTTGGAGAAGGATGATTGTTTTGCACGAGAACCAAGGTAGAAAACTTCATTTTTTAATCTTTTGAAGAGCTTGGGCAAGTTGCTCATCTTCACGACGTTCTGGTGCAGTGAAGTGCGAAGTGGAGCGGGTAGGTAAGGTGTTTCGTGGATTAGACTCATTTTTGGGTACATCATCGGGAATAATCACGGGTTTGTGAACTTCTTCCTTAACCTAGAGCATACCCTTTATGGAATCAAGTCTGCAATAGGAGTGCCCTCATTTGGTGCGGATTGAAGAGGGGCAACATCACAAATTTTAGGGTAGACCAGTAGAAAATGGAGGAAATACTATGGAGGGTGAAAATTGGGGCTTTAAAGGAATTCCATCTTTGCAAAAATCAGACATCTTGAATAGAATATGAGTGATGTTTGCAGAAGGGTGAGACACGAGTTCTTGAGAAGAAATTTGCGCTTCTCGAGTTATTTGTGAAGAAGCTGGTCGAAGAAGAAGATGAAGCCATTTTAAAAGCTTTTTCTTGAGAGGGGTGAGAAAGGTAATTTGGTATGGATGCCTTTACAACACAAACCAACTTCAATTTTATAGATGGACAAAAGTAGGAAGGTGAAACGTGGGATGTGATTGTTGATCGGGGTGTTAGTGGGAGACGTGATAGGTAGTGGATGGTAGTCTTGACTTTTATGGGGAAAGATGGGGATTTGACGATGGTTATCATAATGATGGAGGGATGAAGTAGGTTAAATATAGTTGTTTCTTAGCGATTGGCATTTAGTGAAAAAAACATACTTGATAAATGAGCGACCACAGAGACTTTGATAACCACTGCACAAGTTAGAGCAGCCCTTGTTAATTAAAATTTTATCATAGACTTGAGACACACAATTAAATGTGCCATTCTAGGATAATTAACATAGATAACAATAACACAAAGAGTACTGTAATCTAATCAATCATTGAAGGTGACCTATGCAATATTAATCATCCCCAATTGTAACTTGTTCTTTTCAAGAGATCCTTCTGATTAGAATATTAGCTATTTGTTCTTTAGTGAACAAAACATAATTGAGATATGACCCTTCTACACATTATCTCTAAGAAAATGGTATATGTCAATATGTTTTAGTTCTTTTGTGTTGAGGCTGGATTTTTTGCGATGTTGATGGCACTAGTGTTGTCACATAGGCGGAACACATCCCAAATCAACACCAAAATCCAGTTGTTGTTGCTTGATCCATAGGGGTGAGCACAAAATGAACCAACTGCTACATACTCAGCTTCAGCATTGGACAAGGCAAGCGAGTTTTGCTTCTTTGTGGACCACAAGATCAGACATGGTCCAACAAAGTGATCCATCACTTTAGTGCTTTTCCTATCACCAAAAAACTGCATAATCAATATACGAAATATCCTACTGAGAAAGTTACTACTTTAGAGGATACCATAATCTAAGATCGGGTATCATGAATATCTTAGAATTCTTTTGGCGGCCTTGAGATGTGACTCCTTGGGATTTGCTTAAAATCGAGCACACAAGCCAACAACGAAAACAGATGTCGGAGTCTCCTTGAAATTGAGATATAACAAAGAAACCAATCATACCTCTATCTTTTGTGTACGATATGGATGGACCTATTTCATCAAGGTCCATTTTAGTGACAGTGTGTTTAATAGGAGTGTCAATCTCTTTACTTGAGACTCCATCTTAATTTCTTAAGCTCCTTCACATACTTTTTCTTCGATGTATCATAATTCCCGTGCTTGAGTCACGCGATTTGTAATCCAAGAAAGAAATTGCTCTCCCATCATGCTTATTTCAAATTCTCCATTCATGAGCATGGAAAACTCTTGAAGTCATGTCACTTTGCCTCTAGATCCAAATATGATGTCATCTACATATACTTACACTACTCCAGCACATCCTCACCTTTTGTTCTTAAGAATAATGTATTGTCAATCTTTCCTCTTGTATGTCCATGCTCCGAAGGAATTTTGAAAGTCTTTAAATTACCAAGCCCTTGGAGCTTGCTTTAGCTATCTGAGCTTTATCATCTTATAGACATGGTTTGGAAATTGAGCTTTCAAACCTTGAGAACACTTCCACGTAAACTTCTCTTTCAAATATCCATTGAGGAATGCACTCTTCACATCCATTTGATAAAGTGATTTCCTTGAAAGTATAAAGAAGCTATATGAGTAATACGATTGCTTCAAGTCTTGACGAGGGAGCAAATGTCTCATCATAGTCGATTCCTTCTTCTTGGTTTATACCCTTGGACACAGCCTAGCCTTGTTCCTTATTACAGTTCCATATTCATCTAACTTATTTCGGAATACCCATTTGGTGCCAATTACGAGTCCTTTCTTGAGGTGGAGTACAAATGCCAAACCTTCCTTCTTTCATTTGATTCAATTCCTCTGCGTAGCCGTAATCCAGTCTTCATCAAGGGGGCCTCCTTCACCTTTTAGGACCCATTTGGACAAAAAGGAATTGAAACACAGATTCTTCAGACTGATACGGTAGTAATACCGAGGAAGAGAGAGCTGTACAGGACATTTTCAATTGGATAGGAATCCTAATACTTTTAGCTCTTTAGTTGCAGTCCTTGTGAAGCTCTATATTTGATTGGTTTGTTTCAATGATGATGACTCAGATTCATTCCTTGTTGTTCCCCACATGCATGAAGGCCACCATCTTGTTCCACGGATAGAAACGGTACAACATCCTGTTCACGAAGTATTGCTTCTTCATTTTCACTTTCATCCTGCGTGTTGATGTACGAAACATAACACAAGATTCATCAAAAATAACATTCACACTTTCGTCAACACAATTTGTTCTTTTCAACATTCTATAAGCTTTAATATGCGAGAATAACCTAAGAAGATTCCTAAATCACTCACAGGGCATCAAATTTTCCCAAGTTATCTTTTTTTTCATTGTTATGGATAAAGCATTTACATCTGAAAACTCTAAGATGAGCTATGTTGGGTCTCCTACCCTTTAGTAATTCATAGGGAGTCTCTTTTCTAACAAAATTTATTCATGCACTTATTCAAAATATAGCAAGCAATGCTTATGGCTTTAGCCCACAGATTTTTTGCAAGATTACTTGCAATCATCATAGTTCTAGCCATGTCCTCTAAAGATCCTGTTTTTCCTTTCCAACTACTCCCATTTCTTGAGGTGTTCTTGGAAGCGAGAGAAGTTATGATCTATTCCATTTTCGAACAAAACTCTAAAAATTTAGCATTTCAAATTATTGTTCCATGGTCGGAGTCTTATGGAAATTAAGGAAGATCCACAATTTCTTTTCCATTCTTTTTACAAAGACATAGAAAACATCAAAGGATCATCTTTAGAGGCTAAGCGAGTCCAAGTGTGCACAGGTGATCATCAATGATAACAAAAAGATGTACTTTTTCCCTTATACGCTTCTTACTCTCATAGGTCCATGGATCTGTCTGATAGATCAGAGACACTTGGTTGTGCCGCTTGATTCTTTGTGTGAATAGGAGCCTCACACCTTCCCCCTCACACAGGCACTACAGAATTTGTCATTTTTGAACTTAGTCTGGCGGCCCTATGACCATGTCCTTTGAAGCAAGTTTGTTTAGCTCTTGTTTCAAGCTAGCATGCCACTAGTCTTTTTGTGCAGAGAAAGGGAATCACAATCAATTGCACTAAGGCAAGTCCATTTGCATGAGCATTCCGTGATGTACGCTTTATATACATTTTGTGTCTGCTTGCACTTAGTATATTTTCTTTTGTATCCAGTCTTTTGACTTTGCAATGCGAGGTAAAGGTTACTTTATTACCTTTGTCCACACAAGCGAGATATACTCGGTAAATTATGTTTCGGTTGTATGACGAGAGCAATAAGGTAACCTTTACCACAGTATACAAGAATCAAAAGGCTGAATAAAAATTATCTTGTAGCAGGAACACAGAAGACATCATGGAATGCTGATACTAAGCTCGACTTGCCTTAGTGCAATGCAGCATAGCAGGGCATGCCGGTTGAACCAGGATAGGCAAACTTGCTTCGAGACATGGTCTAGAAACACCTATGTAAGTTCAAAAATGACAAATTCTGTAGTGCCTGTGTGAAGGGAAGCGGTATTAACTGAATGGGTATTTGAAATAAGTTAGATGGATATCGAAGCGTAATAAGGAACAAGGCTAGAGTTTGGTGGTCGAGGTATAGTCAAGAAGAAGGAATTGATTATGATGAAACATTTGCTCTGTTGCAAGACTTGAAGCAATTAGACTACTCATAGCTTTTGCGGCCTTCAAAGAAATCACTCTTTATCAAATGGATGTAAAGAGTGCATTCTTGATAGCTATTTGAAAAAGGAGGTTTATGTGAAGTAGCTGAGGTTTGAAAGCTCTTAATTTCCAAACCATGTCTACAAGTTAGATAAAGCTCTATATAAATTTGAAGCAAGCTCCAAGGAGCCTAGTATGAAAGACTCTCAAAATTTCTTAGGAGCATGGACATACGAGAGGAAAGATTGACAATTACATTGTTCCTTTAAGAACAAAGGTGAGGATACATTGATAGTGCAAGTATATCTAGATGGCAATATATTTGGATCTACAGCGGTGACATGACAAGGTTTTGTCATGCTCATGAATGGAGAATTTGAAATGAGCATGATGGGAGAGTTAAATTTCTTTCTAGGATTACAAATCAATGGAGGCTGCTACTAGAATTATGTACATCGGCAAAAAGTATGTAGAAGGAGTTTCTTAAGAAATTTAAGATGGAGTCTGCTAAAGAGATTGATACCCTATTGCCATAGCCACAAGAGTGGACCTTGATGAAGCAGGTTCATCCATAGATGGAACCTGAGTATAGTGGTATGATTGGTTCTACCATTATATCTCACTTCTTTAGTAGACTGACATTATTTTCGATGTTAGCTGTGTGTGCTAGATTTCAAGCAAATCCCAAAGAGTCACATCTCAAGGTTGTCAAAAGAATTCTAAGATATTTGAAGGGGACACCGGATCTTGGATTGTGGTATCTAAAGGTAGTACCTTTTCCTTAGTAGGATATTCGAATGCGATTATACGAGATGTTGGTGGATAGGAAAAGCACTACGGTGATGGCTTACTTTGTTGGACCATGTCGATCTCGTGGTCACAAAGCAAACTTAGTTGCCTTGTCAACTATGAAAATTTGAATATGTAGCGGCTAGTTCATGTTGTGCTCAATTGTTATGGATTAAGCAACAACTACTGGATTTTGGTATGATGTGGGATGTGTTCGAATCTTATGTGACAACACTAGTGCCATCAACATTGCAAAAAATCAGTTCAACACAAAGAACTAAACATATTGACATAAGGCACCATTTCCTTAGAGATAATGTAGAGAAGGGTCATATCTCAATTATGTTTTGTTCCATTTGAAGAACAAATAGTTGATATCTTCACCCAGCTTAGGAAGGGATCTCTTTGAAAAGAACATGTTACAATTGGGGATGATTAAGATTGCATAGGTCACCTTCAATGATTAGTTAGATTATGCAAATTTCCTTGTGTTATTGTTATCTATGCTAATTATCCTAGAATGACACATTTACTTGTGTGTCTTAAGGTATGATAAAATTTTTATTTGACAAGGGTTGTGTCTTAACTTGTGCGGTGTTTATCAAGGTCTCGAGGCGGTCATTTATTAGGTATGTTCTTTTCACTTAAATGTCCTAATGCTAATGAGAAGCTTGGTATGCTTACATGCTTCATTCCTACATAATTGTGATAGTCAAATCCCTCATATTCCCCTATAAAAGCTTCCTGACATACACACTAATCATCACGCTCCCATGACACCACGATCGGCGGTCACATCCACGCTTCACCTTCCTACTTTTCTCCATCTATAAAATTGAAGCTAGGTTGTGTTGTAACTTATTCGAACCTTATTACCTTCCTTGACCTTCTCAGAAACAGATTTTCTATGGAAACTGCATCCTCATCCTCGGCCGGTTCTTCCACAAATAACTCAGAAAAGGCATCTTCTTCTCAGAGCGGGTGCCCCTCCTCATCCCAGATCCTCTCACATTCCATTCAAGATGTCTGATTTCGCAACATGGAATGCTTTTAAAACTCAATTCTCACCACTTCATAGTATTTCCTCCATTTTCAAGCTGCGTCTACCACAAAATTTGGCAGTTTCCCCTCTTGATCGACACCAAATGATGGCACTCCAATTGCGGATTTGATCCCCCAAAGTGCGCACTAGGTTAAGAAGAAGTTGATAAACACGTGCTTATTCGATGATGAGCTAGGAAGATGTATCGTCATGAAACACCTCCACCCATTAGTTCCACTCGCACCCCTTTCACTCGTACTAGTAAATAACGGAAGATGAGCAACTTGCTCAAGGCTCTTCTAAAGAGTAAAAGAAGAAGTTTTCTACCTCGGTTTTTGGTGCAAAACAATCATCGTCCTCAGTATGTTACGCTTAAAACTATTCGCAAGTCTCATGGTCAAGAAAACCATACCAAAACCTACCACATTTGGGCCATCACCATCTCCCTCTCAACCTCCCACGTCTTGAGCAATACCTGCTTGAGCCTCTTTGCTACATCTTCCATCACCACACACTATCACGCCAAAACCTCCTTCCAAACCCACCTCAAAATCTCCTTCAACATCCACTCCTAAAGCCTCCTCCAAACCTGTCCAAAACCTACCTATGGAACCCTTCCATAACCACCCTCCAAATCTACCTCAAAACCAACTTCCCAGAAAGCTGGTTCCTAAATCATCCTCCAAACCCACCTCCAACGGCTCCTTCCTTCAGCTACCTTAAAGACCGGATCCTTCGGAATGAGTTACTGTTTAGTCCATCCATTGGTTCAGACTCAGATGACTGCGGTGGAAATATGGCGTTACAGTTACAGATCTTGTGACACCCATAACAACCCGACTATCCCACTTGGTCCATTTTCAAAAATGAACTATTCTCGAGGTAGGGTGGTAGCGATTTTGGTGGTCAGGAAATGGAAGTCTTTCTTGAAAAATTGAAAGTTCAAGGTTGAAAGTGTCACGACATGAGGTGTTTTTAAGAAAAATTTGTAAACAGGAGGTGGTTGGAGTTTATGACGAATGGGGTGAAAATGGATTCCCTTTTTCTTCTAGCTGTTAGGAGGTTTCTCTACATTTAGTTCTTAGGATCTTGCTCGTATATTGGGAATTTCCGATGGTGGCAGGACCTCTCTACTTTATTTACTAGTTAATTTTTGCCTTTAGTTATCTTATAAGACCAAATATATTCTATAATTTGTAAAGTATGTAAATATGTCCTCAATGGATGAAAATCCCCAAATTAGTTAAATACTAATTTTATATATCATTGCTTCACCCTTATTTAGAGTCTCAAAATCCATCTAACTCTAATTCACATGACACAGACCCTTCTTTCTTCTCTTCTCTTTCAACCTTCTCCAGCGTACAATAGTTTGTTCCTCTTCCATACATTTTGATTCCTTTTTCAAGTTTTCACATTTAGACTCTTTTAGTAAGCAAACTTCTACGGTATTAGCACCTGTGAAAAAATACCGCTTTTTCTTTATTTTCTCTTTCTGTTGTGTGTAAGAAAGTTTGATTAAAGGCATAGTTTGAAGCAAACGTAAAAACTGCAAAAGCAACCAAAAAAAAAAAAAAAAAAATCTAACTAAGAAAGAGTTCACTACATTATTGGTTATAAATAATAGTGATTATTTGTATGAGTTGATCGGATAATCAAGAATTTGGCCGGAAAAAAATGATGATGTAACAAGAAATTTATGTTATGTAACAAGAAGGTTGAAAGAAAAGAGAAGAAGAGTTTGTGTGTTTGGGCAGGGATTCAGTTAGGTGGGTTTGGTGGAATTAAATGAGAGACGGGTTATATTTAGAAATTGGATATTTTAATTTAATTTGGAAATTTTCATGAAGAGGTAATTTTTGCATATTTTGGTAATGATAGAGATATATTTGGCTCTATAATATAATTAAAAAGAAGTAAAATAACTAATAAATAAAAATGATAATATTTTAAATCTTTTTCTGAAAAAAAATCATTTAAGCCTAACAAATTTAAAACTAAAGTATTACATCGAAAAGATGGTGCATAAGCTGGTGGATAAAGAAAAAGAAAGAGCGACAAGCGTTTGATGAGGAGTACGTATATAAACAAATAACCTTGACAAGCCTTCCTAATAGCCTCTGCATCAGCAGCAGGAGATGAGTTTTCAGGGTAAATGATGGTAGCCATCGTTAAAAACTCTTCTAATTAGCTCTTTAATAGAGTATGGTATATATCGCCTTTTTAGACCTTGTACATTAATTCCTATTTATACTCTTTAATGTTAATTAATTAACTTAGTCATACCAATTAGTCTCGAAAGTAACGCCATTTGACAGATTACTTACTTCATTAATTTAGATTATTTAATGATGGAATTAATTAAGAATATTTATGGATAACTCAAATGGACAACGAACTTGTACTGCTTTCACATTTTGATCTCCTTTTGAATTGGGAACTGTTGTTTAGATGTTGAGGTATTTCTCGTCGATTTCTATTTCTCCTTTACGCTCTACTTCCCCTTTCAAAGTAAGAAATGTTTTTACTTACTCTAAATTTAATGTTTAGAATTATTTGTTTTTTTTAAAAAAACAGAAAAACTAAAAAAAATAAAAAAAATATATTATTATTTAAATGAAGATAGATTTATAAACTATTAAAGAGCTATATCTTTTTAAGGTATTTATTAAGGGTAAATTAATAAAATGCATTTTCTTTTTAGAAGTGAGTAGTTCTTAGGGGTGCACCAAGCTAAAAACACCACTTATTTTGAAATGAAGGCTAATATAAGTTTTATATATAAAATTTGGGGTGGTAAATGTATGGATTGAATCAAATTTAGCGAATAAAAATTAATCAAAATAATTATTGAGTCAAGATTCAACCTACCCAAAATTTACTTGAGTCAAAAAAAGTTGAATCAAGATGACAGGTTATAATCCAAACTGCCCAACATAACCCAATCTTTTCCCTCTTTTTAATTTTTTCCATAGTATCAAACACATACTTAAGAAATTATAATTAAACATTTACTACAACTCTAACTGCAATTTTGAGTTTATTATGCTTAGGAATCAATAAAATGTACAAAAACCAACAACAAAAATATTAACTTTATAAAAAATATGACTTCAGAATCAAATAGTTTAGTTTAATATAAATTTGAGCATAGAATATTTAATTTATTATAGAAATGGTTGAAAAAGTTGCAGTCGAGCAAAGAAAGTAATTATGAGATTGTTGGGAGATATTTATTCTAAAGTCTAAACATAACAACAAAATGACGGAGATGTTGGTACAAAAGGGCAGTAAAACGACGATAAATTCAACAATGTAAAGAGAAAAAGATTTTAACTGAATCAGTACTAACAAATTACCTATACAATGGATGGATTAGGTTACATTTTGACTTGGTAAGTTAACTATTTTGATCCGTTTTGTTCTAATTATTTGATAAATTAACTTTGATTCAACTCATTGGGTTAACTCAACAAATGAATCATGACTCAACCCATAAAAATACTGAACATATTAAGCGAGTTGGGCAGATTTGGGTTGATTTTATCACCCTACATAAAATGAGCACGTTGTTGATACAAACTATATTCTTTTGGGCGATTTTTCTCTCTTTTGTCTATTCATGCAAACCCTAAAACCTATTAGTTTTCCATTTGAAACCTAGTGACCATGGCCATTCTGGTCGCTATTCAACCACCGGCAGTACTGTCTAACCAACCCCCTTTCCCTCTAACTTTATCTACACCAACATCATCAAATCCTTCAGACCCAACAAACTCCACGAATCTAGGTGTGAATTATGCAAACTTATTAAATTCGCAAATACTGAATAGTTTGACAATGAGCCTTACAAAGAGTTTGTCTACGATCCTTTTTAAATCGATTATAATGTTGCATGGTGAGTCGTATATCAAATGGAACTTATTAGATACCAGAGTCAATGGTATCTAATAAGGTTTACGACCCACCTTTAGGAGAATCAGAGATTGCAACCATGGATATCATTAAGAATCTCCAACACATTGTTATTGATATGTTTCTAATATGGATGGCTAATTGGAGAAATAGAGAGCCATGGTTCCAACATCATGCAACATCAAAGGAGATTGCCAAATAGATCTATTAAAAAATCACTATATTTTGATAAATTATCTCTTAAGGAAGATTAATCAATTCAACATCAAGGCAACTTTCTATATTATATCAAAAGATGATAGTTCATATCAAATAAGACCTCTTGCATATGATTTTCAGATTCAAACCAGAGAAAGAAAAAATAAAAGCCATGGCATTTTATTTTCCTGATTTGCTATCGATGTATTTCGAGACGGAGTTATTACTTTCATTGGTATCAATAGTGAATACTCTTCTTCATCTAGACACGTCCACTATTATAAACATGATCTCATCATTGTAAATTTAAAATGTTAGTTGATCTACTAAAAATCTTACCTAATCATGTGAGGATAGACATTGAAGAGGAGAAGACAGGGTTTGAAAGGAAAGTGAAGGTAAAAAGGCATATTAGTCCAGAACCAACATGTAACTTTGAATAATGAAGACTCATAGGAGAAGAAAATAAACAATCAGAATATCCCTATAAGAGAACATGGTGACAACTTAGTTATGAGAAGGTGGATCATACTAAAAGCTCAGACAAAATAAAACTAGGAATTAGATGAAAAAAATTTAAGTTATATTTTTGGAGATATAAGAGGGAAGATAAAGTTGTATCAGAAATATTCACCTAAAAAAGTAACAAGTAACACTAAAGATTGGGTGGAAAAGGCCTTTCAACCCAATGCATCTGAAAAAGTAGATATTGTTACAACACATGAAAAGAATATGTAATAGATAATTGGGATCCTAGGGGATACATAACAAATATGGGTGGAAAGAGTTGAAGAAGCTGAAGGTACAGAGGAAGAATAGGAGGTGGAAGTAACCCTATGGGAGATTCAAGTCCTCTACTAAATAAAAGGACATCTAAAAAGTAGTGTTGACACTATTACAATATATGAATCTGGTGATTGAAAAGAGAAGCAAGATTCATAATAAATTGAAAACTTAAATATGACTTATTAGGAAGGGGATCAGATTCCAGCAGAAAGAGATGAAGAGGTAGAGTTATATCGAATAACAACTTTAAAAATAAATTAATAAGAGGAGATTGCTACATATCCACCAACACAGTACAACAAATACAAACAATAAGAGAATCCAGGAAATTTGACTATAGTGGTTAGTCAAAATAATAGACAAATTTCACTATATAAAAAAAATTCCCTAGTCAAAGCTCTCCATGAGATTGTATCATATCAATGTGAGAGACAAATTTCACAAAGGGAGAAAGTGAAGAGGAATATATTTTCAAAGAATATAAGGAAGAAGATAGAAACCAACAAAACATGGACCAGTGACCAGTGACCAGTGAAGCTGGATTATCTCCAAAATCTTAGACTAAAACGAAAACAAAAAGAAGAAGAGCAATCTTATGCCAGTAAATTAGTTGTTAAATGATAATTAAAATCCTTTTCTGGAACATCAGGTCAACAGGCTTTTCACAAAGTGCAAATGCTACATATACATCATAAGTTTTTTTAAATTTCTTTGATTTAACCATTCCAAGAAGCTAGGCACATTCAGAAATACAAAAAAGGATTAGGAATGAAATATGCCAATTTTAATAAAAAGTAGCAAAATCTAGTTCTTTGTTGATGAAGCAGTCAGTGTTGAAATTCTATTGGACTTTGAGCAGCAAATCACTATGAATTTTTATTTACAAGAGTATGAAAAGTATTTAATCACTACTCCTATCTATGCTAAGTGTGATACAATGGAGAGATTTGATTTATGGGATAATATATATGGTTTATCTAATAATATTGTTTATCCATGGCTAGTTGTTGGAGATTTTAATGTGATTTTATTAGGAGAAAAATATTGGAGAATTTCTAGTTTATCCTCCGAAGTATAAAATTTTTGCATTTGACATAAACTTTTATGAATTATTTGAAGTTACAATAGAAGTCTATTTACTTGGCCAAATGATAGAGCTGATGGAGAATGTATACTAAAAAAAGTAGATAGAATGATTATTAATCAACAGTTTCAAAACTGGTCTTACCATATAAAAGTGAAACACCTACCTAAAACTGGATCAAATTATTGCCCCTTTTTTACTATATTGTAGTGAACAAAATCTACGGTTCTCCAAACTTTTTAGGTTTCTGAAATTCTGGACAGAGCATAGAGCTTTTGTAGAAGTGGTGAGGGAGAACTGTGTTGCAGATGATGAAACAAATATATTTATAAGTTTGAAACATAAAACGAAAAACGTCAAATCTTATTTTTATACTAGGAGAAGTTAATGCCATGGAGATATATTCAAATAACTAATTATAAGAAAGGACATAGTCAAAATCAAACAGGCCTTATTTAAATAATTTTCTACAACAACTAATAGAATATTATTGCAAAAGGCCTCAGGCCTTTAAAGCAATACATACATTATGAGGAGGAATGTTGGAGGCAAAATGCATAGGTCACCTAGTTCTTAAAAAGAGAAAAAAATACAAGATTCTTCCACAATAATGATAGGATAAAAAGGTTACAAATTAATATAATTTAAAATGCAGAGGGTGAATGGGTAGAAAGAGTCAAGTGGTAGCTAAAACAATCTCTTTCTATCAGAAGCAATTTACATAGGAGGAAGAATTTGTGAAGTTTATTGCTTCATCACATTTCTGAGTTGGTGCCTCGAGAAGATAAAATTTTTTAAAATTGGATTTCTACCCTATAAGAGGTAAAAATGCTATTTTTTGAGCTTTGTAGTTACACTTCCAGTGGTCCTGACGGAATAACAGTTTGCTTCTACAAGATCTATTGGGACATAGTATGAGGGAATATATTTAATGTGGTAAAAACACTTTTTGAAGGCCACGCACTTCCTAAATCTATTGCACATACTTGTCCTACTTCCAGAAAAGGTAAATGTCTACCTTTTTTGATATGATACCTCTTTAGTCTCAATAATTTCTTGAATTAGGTCATCTCTAGAGTGTTACATGATAGACTGGATGATATCCTCCAAGTTCTGATTTCTCAAAACCAGTCTGATTTTGTAAAAAAAAAATTGTTAAAAAATATTTTGCTAGCACAAAAAATCATAAAATACATGAGAAAAAGAGAAAAACCAACTAATGTAGTCCTAAAGCTAGATATGAAAAAAGCTTATGATAATTTCTTGAAAGCTTTTAACAAGTGTATTAAAGAAGATGAGTTTCAATGATGTATTTGTTGATCAGATTTGGAGGCCAAAGAAAAATATCTGGCATTCAATGCTAATAAATGGACAAACTTAGGTTTTGATTTATTCTATCATAGGGGTAAAATGGGGAGATCCACTCTCACTAGCTCTTTTTGTACTAATTGCAAAAATTTTGTCTAAAGCTTTGAATACTTTATTTGATAATAATCTATTCAAAAGTTTTGGTACTGATAGCATCGATAGAAACTCAACATTATTAAAGGAAGCTTTGGAAATTCCATGAAGAAACATGACAAGATCTCAAATAAGAAAATTTCAAGACAAGATCAACGAGTTGGAATTATCAATTAAAAAGTTTCTTATGATGGAAGAAGAGCTCCAACCAAATAAAGATACTTTTTTCAAGTCTTACATCTATTTGGAGGTCGAATTAAAGTCCAAGTTAAGGTGAAATGTGGCCCAAAATCTACCCCAAAATGGAAAAAATACATCAGCCTGAAACTAGTATTCTTTTAATTAGTTTCTATAATTAATATTTAAGAGTTATTTTATTCTATGTTGACTTTATCGGATTATGTGTGGGCAGCCTACTATGCCCCTAGAAAATATTATTTTCACTTAATTTTATCTTTGTCCATCCTCTTTCTATACTACTATATAAAGGGATGTTTTGTTCCTTCAATGGAACATACATTTGAAGAATATTAATATTGAGTACTTTTTTTAAACCTTTATGGCAAACTGATTTCTAATTTATCTTTCAACCTAACTAGTTCGCAGTTCAAGGTATTAAAATAAATTCTTCTTTGATATCTTTGATCTTTTTTTGGTAATCTTAGAAGGAAATTAGTACCCCTACTAATTGTTGTCTAACCCTCATGAAACAGTCAAGATTAGATTCCAAGTTTGATTTATTTCTCAAGTAAAATAGTAACCAATTCATTGTTGCTTGAATTTTGTCAAATATTTAGAACTTGCATTCTTAGAAGTTCTTGGAACAATTTCCTTGAATTTTTCATATCTTCAATCGTTACACCTCGTAAGTCCCTATTGTTCGAGCAGTGCGATCGTACGTAGGTTGAGAGTGTTAGAGTACGACGTATACGAAAAAGGGCTTGGGGAAGGGATGCCTGAGCACAATATCGAGTTAGCGGGAGGGAGAGGTCTAGAGGTAGGCCGCAACGAGCTTCGTGTCCTGGACCCCCTCCTCCGCGACGGGCGGCATGTCATGCCCGTAAATCAGCGCAATAGGGGCCGTGCCACAAACCCCCCCGACCACCGCCCAATCATGTATATAATTAAGTTTTGTTCACTCCTTTCATTTGATTAATAAATCACGACACCAAATAGAAAGAACCCACAACTTTCACTATATTTTCGATGAATTATGCTACCAAACGCCATCCAAACACAAATTGACTTCGGGTAACAAGTTCTAGGCCTATGGGAAGCATTACTACGGAGTTATTTCTTGAAAATTCACTCGGAATATCGGAACTCCACTAAGTAAAAGTTGTTAGAATTGTTCCAAATTAAATCCTAATTTGCCACGGGCATTAGGTAAGCACTTCTCCCTTCTGAATTCAGAAAATTATAGGTTTTTGGTCGAGTTATTCGAAGTTAAATTATAGTTAATATTTTTATTGGAAGTTATCATTATTTGCCGAGTTTAGTATTGAAATTTGCCCTATTCTATTAGTATCAGGGTTGCAGTTGGATAGAATTTCCATTTACAAGTTGGAACTCGCCAGTTAAACGACAGTCGACACTCGAGATATGTAAGGATATCCCTTTCGGCAAGATACGTTCGTCGTAGAGTTAGTAAGACTTGTGTATCTATAGTACTTCAGAGTAAACCTATTGTGGTCAGCTGTTATGAATTGAATTGAGACGATAGCGATGATATAGTAACCCTCGTCAGAGTTAACCCTAGTCAGCTTGAATGTTGTATATGATATTTTGGGTTTGGATATTGTTTCCTATAGGGTTATGCTGGAAGGAGCAATACGATATCCGGAGAGACCAGATTGAGGCCGTGAGGGCCGTATCCAACTTTCAGAGTTCTGTTATAACCCATAGTCGAGCCAAGGCTCGGGGTCCAGCTACAGTAGTTACATTATGGACCATAGTCGAGCCAAGGCTCGGGACCCAATTATAGAAGCTACAGTATGATCCATAGTCAAGCCAAGGCTCGGGATCTAGTTATAGTAGTTGCATTATGACCCATAGTTGGGCCAACGCCCGGGGTCCAGTTATTAGAGATTACATTGTGACTTATAGTCGAGCCAAGGCTGGGGTACAGTTATACAGCCCAGACAGCTCAGACACAGATACAAATACAGGAGCCTATCCGGCTCAGACACAACTTTAGAGAGCAAGCATTCCTGAGTTATAGTGTGTTTATGAATCTTTAGTATCCAGATGGTAGGAGTGTGCCTTGTTTGTACTTACCGGGGCTTATGGGGGCCCAGGTACGTTATTCTGTGTTGTTTGTACCTTCCAGGCTTATGGGGCCCCGGTTAGGTTCTTGTTTGTATTTATATACTTGTTAGTTAGATATTTCAGACGGTAAGGTTACTCAAGTTCAATTCTTACCCTCATTTTTTATTACTTCAGTTTTATCAGTTTTCAGTCAGTTATTACTTTACCACCTTACATATTCGGTACATATTGTACTAACGCCCATCCTTGGGGAGCTGCATTACTTGCCTGTAGGTGCGAATAGACATGATTCGGGACCATCTTAGTCATCAGCCTGAGTTAGCAGTTCATTCAGCTCATTTCCTTCGAATTTGATAGTTTGAAGAGGTTTGTTCTTTTGTTCTGCAGTCTATGGGTAGGTTGGGGCCCTGTCTCGACCATTATTCCACTCTTAGAGGCTTGCAGGCTACAGATTTCCAGCAGTTAGCTTTTGTTGTTGGCCGTGTGGGGCCTATGTATGTTTTATTTCATGTGATGGCCGTGTGGGGGCCTTGTTTAGCTGTCAGTTAGCAGCTTTGTCGGCTATAGCGTAGTTTAGTTGCCTATTTTCATTTCAGTTATAACTAGACAGCATGATGGTCTTGTCGGTCCGCATTGGATCCCTGTTATTGTGTTGTTGTTGGTTAGCTATCTTCTTTTATAGGTGGCCTTGTCGGTTAGAGGCTGTATTTACAGCTGAGATATAGCTCGTCATTTTCTTGAATTAAGTTACAAGCGTGCTCCAGTAGTGCACCAGGCCAATCAGGGTAGTCCAGATCCCAGTGTGGCACTAGGTGCCAGTCATGCCTCCCGAGGTGAGGTGTGACATTAGAGGATTTAAGACTGTATGTTGTACTCAGCTTATGTATATGTCTAGTACTTTCGAATGTTATGATATGCTATGATACATTCACGTTCCGTTATACCTTATGTTTAGTCTTCTGCTTAAAGTGAATGAAGTTAGATGTACGCTTATGCCATGGGTCGACTTGGGGCCTCTCGGGGTTCCTTGTCCCGTGTTATGATCCGGGTCTAAGTTCAGGTCATGACAAACTTTGTATCAGAGCAATAGGTTTTGAAGTGTCCTAGGGTGTCTGAAAGCCGTGTTAAGTAGAGTCTTTTTTCATGGGTGTGAAGCGCACCACACTTATGATGAAGAGGCTACGAGATGTTTAGGAAATGTTCCCTTCTTTCATGATCCATGTCATGTGATAAAAAATATTTCCATCCTTCTAATTCGTGCTATTCGCGATGTAGAATCATGGCTCCTAGAAGAATGAACGGAAGAAGAAATGGAAACGGTGAAGGCCACGGAGATGACAACGATCATGGGCATCAGCAAGACCCACCTGTTCAGGAGCCCCAGGCACTAGAGCCAGTTGCCCACACAGAGTTTCGGGTGGCTATCCAGATGTTGGCGCAGGCCTTGACTGCTCAGGTCAACCAGCAGGCTGTTGCGCATATCCCACAGAATGGCAATGAGGCAGCGGCTTGGATTAGAGATTTATTCAGGATGAGTCCTCCAGAGTTCCTTGGGTCCAAGGTGGATGAAGATCCACACGATTTCATCAAGGAGATTTTAAAGATCACCTAGGTTATTGGGGTGACCAATGGAGATTGTGTTGATTTGGTCTCTGATCTGGGGCATATTTATATGCCCAAGTGATACTCAAATGCATCGTTTTTGCCTTGTTTATCCAATAATGTTTGTACATTCTCATGTAAATTGTAGAAAAGTGTGAATTTATACTAACCAACATGATTAGCGTTGTTTTGCAGGA
>JACEIK010001710.1:16592-30707 GCA_018107945.1 Datura stramonium | reverse complement strand
GCCAATACGGAACCCGATGGGTGACAGAGGAAGGGAAGAAATGGTACACAAAGCACAAGGAGAACAAGTACTTCCCTGAGGAGCATATTGCAAGGGAGCTTAAGGAGGCTGAGTTTGTTAACTTGAAGCAGGGTGGCATGTCAGTTCAGGAGTACGCATTGGAGTTCACCCGTCTATCCAAGTATGCGCCACAGTTGGTGGTAGATTAGAGGGCTCGGGTGAGCTGTTTCGTGCATGGAGTGGTGGACTACCTGGATAAGGACTGTAGGATCTCCATGTTGCATCGAGATATAGACTTTCCCCGCATTGTGTTGCATTCTCAACAAATGGAGTCGGTGTATCGGAGGCAGAGAAAGGCCAAAAGGGCCAAGACTAACAGTATAGGATTTCTCAGGTCAGATCTGGGGGTGGACAACGTCAGCAGTCCCAACACTGGTCTATTGTTCCAGCACCATCATCAGCCAGTATGCCATCTAGATTTTGAGGGGATCGGAGGAGCAGGGCTTTAGATTCAAGAGGTCAGGGTAGCGTACAGATAGAGTGCAGTTTCCCATCTTGTGCGAAGTACGACAAGAATCACTCGGGGAGGTGCCTAGTTGGCTCGGATGCTTATTTTGAGTGTGATAAACCCGGACACAGACTTAGGGATTGCCCTTCAGCCAGATCAGGGGGCGGTGGAGCCCGTATGCCAGCAACCAGTTCAGCCGCTCCAGCAGCACGTCCCCCTCAGCAGGGTGCCTCGACTAGTTTAGCCGGCGGTTAGCGCCAAAATAGGTTCTATGCTTTAGCACCCCGCCAGGAGCAGGAGGTCTCCCCGGATATGGTCACTGGTATGTTGCGAGTTTTTCATATAGATGTTTATGCTTTGCTAGATCCGGGGGCTACTTTGTCTTTTGTGACTCCTTATATTTCTAGTAGCTTTGGAGTTAGTCCCGAGACTCTTTCAGAACCATTTTCAGTTTCTACTCCTGTTGGTGATTCGATTGTAGCTAGACGGGTGTATAGTGGATGCCCTATCACTATATTGCATAAAGTCACCTCCTTAGACCTTGTAGAGTTAGCCATGACTGACTTTGATATTATTCTGGGCATGGATTGGTTGTATGCGTGTTATGCTTGTATTAAATGTATAACCCATTCCACCGTTTTCCGGGTGATTCAATCTTGGAGTGGAAGGGTAGTTCAGCGGTACCTGTAGGTCATTTCATTTCCTATCTTAAGGAAAGAAAGATGATTTCTAAGGGTTGCATGTATCATCCAGTTAGGGTTAAGGATGTTGAGTCTGAGACCCCGACTATCCAGTCAGTTTCGGTAGTGCGTGAGTATCCAGAAGTATTCCCAGATGATTTACTAGGTGTTCCTCCCAAGAGGGAAATTGATTTTGGTATTGACCTTCTACCCGACACACAACCTATATCTATCCCTCCTTACAGGATGGCTCCATCCAAGTTAAAGGAATTAAAGGATCAGTTGAAGGACCTGCTAGATAAGGGCTTCATTAGGCCGAGAAAGTCTCCATGGGTGCACCAATGTTATTTGTCCAGAAGAAGGATGGTTCTCTTCGGATATGCATTGATTATCAACAATTGAACAAGGTCACCGTTAAGAAAAGGTATCCTTTGCCCAGGATCGATGATTTGTTTGACCAGCTTTAGGGTGCCAACTATTTCTTAAAGATAGATCTCAGGTCTGGGTATCATCAGCTCAGGGTTCAGGAGTGTGATATCCCGAAGATAGCCTTCAGGACGCGGTATGGTCATTATGAGTTTGTAGTTATGTCTTTCGGACTAACAAATGCTCTTGCAGCTTTTACGGACTTGATGAATGGGGTGTTTAAGCAGTACCTGGACATGTTCATGATCGTGTTCATTGATGATATCCTTATATACTCTCGGAGCGAGGAAGAGCATGCTGCTCATTTGAGAGTAGTACTTCAGACTCTCAAGGATCACTAATTGTATGCCAAGTTCAGTAAATGCGAGTTTTGGTTGAATTCGGTAGCATTTTTGGGCCATGTGGTATCAAGCGAGGGCATAAAAGTAGATTCTCAGAAAATCGAGGCGGTGAAGAATTGGCCTAAACCGGTGAATCCTTCGGATAATCGGAGTTTCTTGGGCCTAGTTGGCTACTTCCAGAGATTTTTTAGGGTTTCTCATCAATTCCATGAGTTGAAGAGTCGACTTACTACCACACCGGTATTGACCCTACCCGAGGGTACCGATAGTTTTGTGGTGTATTGTGATGCTTCAAGAATCAGACTAGATATGTATTAATGCAGTGAGGGAAAGTGATAAAATATACCTCTAGAAGTTAAAGATCCATGAGAAGAATTACCCGACCCATGATTTGATATTGGCTGCAGTGGTATTCGCATTGAAGTTATGGCGACATTACTTGTATGGGGTCCATGTGGATATGTTTACGGATCACAAGAGCTTACAATATGTGTTCATGCAGAAGGATCTTAATCTACGGAAAAAAGGTGGTTAGAGCTACTCAAAGACTATGATATGAGTGTTCTTTACCATCCGAGTAAGGCTAATGTGGTGGCGGACGCACTTAGTAGACTCTCGATGGAGAGTGTGTCCCATGTGGATGAAGGAAAGAAAGAGCTGGTGAAAGATGTGCATCGTCTCACAAGGTTAGGAGTTAGGTTAGTTGACTCCGATGGCAGTGTTGTTGTTCAAAGTGGATCCGAATTGTCCTTGGTGACTGATGTGAAGGATAGACAAGACGAGGACCCGATTTTGGTAAAGTTGAAGGAAGCTGTTTGAAGTTAAAAGGTGGAGGTCTTCTCCCAAGGGGGAAATGGTGTACTTCGATACCAGGGTCGCCTATGTATTCTAGATATTGATGATTTGAGAAGATGGATGTTGCATGAGGCTCATGGATCTAGGTACTCTATTCATCCAGGTGCCACCAAGATGTATCATGATTTGCAAGAAATATATTGGTGGAATGGCATGAAGAAGGATATTGCAGAATTCGTAGCCAAGTGCCCGAATTGTCAGCAAGTGAAGGTTGAGCATCAAAGGCCAGGAGGAGTACTTCAGGGTATTAGCATTCCCACTTGGAAGTGGGAAGAGATTAATATGGATTTCGTCACAGGTATGCCTCGTACTCACCGACACTATGATTCTATTTGGGTTGTGGTAGACAGGTTGACCAAGGCTGCACATTTTCTATCGGTCAAAACCACAGACTCAATGGAGGATTACGCCAAGCTATATATCCGGGAGTTGGTTCGATTGCATGGGGTGACCTTGTCCATAATTTAAGACCGAGGTACTCAATTCACCTCCCAGTTATGGCGGTCTTTTAAGAAAGGGCTTGGGACTCAGATTAAGCTCAACACAGCATTTCGCCCGCAAACGGGCGATCAAGCGGAGCGGACAATCCAGACCCTCGAGGAGATGTTGAGGGAATGCATGATTGACTTCAAAGGTGGTTGGGATGATCACTTTCCCCTGATTGAGTTTTCTTACAATAACATCTATCACTCCAGTATCCAAATGGCACCGTTCAAGGCTCTCTATGGGCGGAGATGTAGATCACCCATCGGATGGTTTGAGGTTGGTGAGGCAGCGATGATAGGGCCAGACTCAGTTCATGAGGCAATGGAGAAGGTTTAGTTGATAGGAGACATGTTGAAAACTACCCAGAGTCAGCAAAAGTCCTATGCGGATGTGAGAAGAAGAGAATTAGAATTTACAGTCGATGATTGGGTGTTTTTGAAGGTATCTCCTATAAAAGGAGTGATGAGGTTTGGAAGGAAAGGAAAACTCAGTCCTTGCTATGTTGGTCCCTACCGGATCATGAGAATAGTTGGTAAGGTAGCATATGAGTTGGAGTTGCCCTCAAAGTTGTCTTCTGTGCATCCTGTGTTTTATGTATCGCTTTTGAAGAAATGTTTGGGAGATCCGACGCTAGTTATCCCGGTGGATAGCGTTGGTGTAAAAGATAGCCTTAGGTATGAGGAGGTTTCGATGAAAATATTAGATCGTTAGGTTCGGAAGCTAAGGAACAAGGAGGTAGCTTCAATTAAAGTATTATGGGGGAATCAACATGTTGAAGGAGCTACGTAGGAAGCCGAAGCGGATATGATGGCTAGATACCCACGTTTATTCCCTACCGGCTCAGTTCCAACTTGAGGTATCAGTTTTGCCCTATGAATCTATTTAGTTTTCATGTTTAGATCATGTGTTCAAGTTTCTTTTATGTATATGGATGTGTATGTGAAGCATGAAATCAGTTTAGCTATGTGGTATGAATCGGAGGTAGTCATTTCCTAGTTTTCGGTTTAAATGATCAGTATTTGGGTGTAATGATTGCATGTATTTATTTTTCTGCTTGTTTCCAACATTCGAGGATGAATTTCCCTAAGGGGAGATATTGTAATACCCTGAAAGTGCCTAAGATTAGACCCAGGATCAAAATTTGAAATTTGCTGAAAACTGGAAAAAAGTCACAGGACGGGTGATGTAACAACTCGTGGTTGGAAACCACGGGTTGTTGCTAGCAGTTGTGGTTGGTATATGACACTGGAAGTTGGGGATACCATGGGTCATCCAATGACTGGTCGTGAGATATGACGACCTGTGGTCACCGATCGTGGTTTGAGTGGCTAGATTTCCAGTGCATTCGACGGACAAATACCACGACTCGTTGGAAGCAACCACGAGTCGTGGTGAGGCTCGTGGTAAGGGAAGTTCATATTTTTAGGGAAGTTGACAACGATTAATCTAATGACCCATTATTTGAAGCAATGACTCGTCCTGTCGAGTCATGGGAAGAATCTGAAAACATAAAGTAAGGCAGTGGACCAACGACTCGATACCACAAGTCGGGGGCATCGGTCGTTGGTTCACCCAGATAAGTTTTTCAGGGATTTTTCATTAAGGGTATTTTCGACCTTTCTATGCTCTAAGTCCCTAAACTACGTCGTTTTATGTATTTTTCTGGGCATGATAAGATAGGTTAAGTCCCTCTTGCATAAGCCATTTCCATGCATGCAAATTAAGAGGATTTTAGAGAGATCAAGCACAGTTTCAAGCTTTTCCCTATCAATTCTCCATTGGGCATTCAAGGAACTCTAGAATCTTATATTACCCAGGTATGTAGGGTTACAAATAGGTGTTTATGTTTACATCCATGCCCATTCTCTATTAATTTATGAAAATCTATCAAAAATCTAATGGAATTTTGAATTCAATTTTTGTGAAAATCTAATGATTTACTAATGGGTTGTTATGATTTGTGAATTACATCATATTTTATGGACTTTGATCAGATTTTACAACTATTTTGATTATAGAATTATTGATTTCAATTTTTACAAATTTTAGCCTAATTACGCAAGATCTATGATGAATCGGTTTATGATCTACTCTTCAATTGTTGATATTTACAAACCCAACATGATTTAAGATTTGAAATATGAATTTATTCAATTACCTATCATGATTTGATGATTTACAAGTTATATGTATGATCTACAAGTATGCATGAAACCTATGATTCATGAATTATATTTTGGCGGACCACGGGCCTCATGTCATGGCTAGTTCACGTATATACAAGAATGTTTATGATTATTATGATTTACTAGCCCATGAATTCATGCATGTTATACTATGAGCACTATATATGTTTTGGGAGTAGGTTCGAGGCCTAGGTTCTGCCCCATATCTCATAAACTACATGCCACCGTAGGTACGTTGGGACCTCCTTTGTGACTTTCCCCGGCCCAAATGACCCTTTTCATGGTGATATCACACTTTCATGGTTCTACCCTTGTCAAGGTACAAACACCCTCCCGACTAGGGTTACAAGTCGGGCTTCATGTGTGCTCATATGGGGTATGTCGGTTAAGAGAATCTCCCACTATTCCTCATGATTTATGAATATTTATGATTATGTATTTTGGCTCAAGTCATGTTAAGTAAAGCTTTTCTCTTATGATCATGCGTATGATTGTATTACGAATATTTTGAAAACCTTGAGCCTTATGTTATGTTACGATATTTATGATACGAGCATGATATCCCACTCTTATGATCATTTATGAGTTTTATATATTTTAAATTTCCTTTTTACTTACCTTGCATACTCGGTACATTCCGCGTATTGACCGCATACTTTCTATGTTGTATCGTTTTATGATACAGGACTCAACTCTCAGGCGCATCCTCATCATTAGTCCATCCTAGAGTTCACTTTCATCTTTTTTGGTGAATCCTCATGTTTCGAGGGCCGTGTGATTAAGCATGTACGATGTTCTATATTTCAGTATTTGGCCGGTTTAGTTGGGGGTGTTGTCCCATCAACCCATCTTACATGTTAGTGGCTTTCAGACAGTATGTAGTACTCAGCTTATGTATATGTCTAGTACTTCTGAATGTTATGATATGCTATGATACGTTTACATTCCGTTATGACTTATGTTCAGTCTTCTGCTTAAAGTGAATAAAGTTAGATGTACGCTTATGCCATGGGTCGACTTGGGGCCTCTTGGGGTTCCTTGTCCCATGTTATGATTCGGGTCTATGCTCAGGTCGTGACATCAGCCGGAGTTAGCAGTTCATTCAGCTCCTTTCCTCTGGAGTTGATAGTTTGAAGAGGTTTGTTCTTTTTTTGTGCATTCTATGGGTAGGTCAGGGCCCTGTCTCGACCATTATTCCACTCTTAGAGGCTTGCAGGCTATAGATTTCCAGCAGTTAGCTTTTGTTGTTGGCCATGTGGGGTTTATGTATATTTTATTTCATGTGATGGCCATGTGGGGGCCTTGTTTAATTGTCAGTTAGCAGCCTTGTCGGCTATAGAGTAGTTTAGTTGCCTGTTTTCATTTCAGTTATAACTAGACAGCATGGTGCTCTTGTCGGCCCGCATAGGATTTCCTATTATTATGTTGTTGTTGGTCAGCTGTCTTCTTTTACAGGTGGCCTTTTCATCTAGAGGCTGTATTTACAGCCGAGATATAGCTCATCGTTTCTTGAATTAAGTTACAGGCATGCTCCAATAGTGCATCAGGCCAGTCAGGTTAGTCCAGATCCCAGTGTAGCACTAGGTGCCAGTCATGCCTCCCAAGGTGGGGTGTGACATTAATTTTATTCAATCTTTTTTTTAAATTTATTTTCTAGATTTGCTTCCACACTTATTTTAGTTCATACTCTAGTTTTGAGATTTTCATCCTTTGTGCTATCAATGTCAGAGCGGTTTTATTAAGTTTTCTTTTTTGATGATCTTGGGAATTTTTTGATGAAAGAATAAAAAAAAGTATTGTAGTAGTGAATAATATGTATTATTGAAAAAATCATAATAAAAAAAAAAGAGAAAAACATATATTATTTTCTCTTCAAGAAATTTATTTAATCTATTTTGTTTCTAAAAGGTTAAAAAATAAGATATAGGGGATCCTAGATCTTTTAAGGATAAGAAAAAAATTTAATTTTTCTTTCTCCTTTGGTCTTGTTCTAAAATTATTTTCCCTTTTTCCACGAGTCTTGTTCCAACAAAATCCTATTCTTTTTAGGATTGATTCTTCACTTTTTTTTGTCCCAAAATTTTTTATTTCACTACTAAGGCTTGATACGTGTCACACTCCAGCTGAGGGCCTAGGCAAGACTGGTACCATAGCCATTATTGGCCCGAGCATACCGCTAAACTCACATGAAATTGTGAGCATATGTCTAGTCAAGATACACATGAATGGCATAAGGTTGAAATATGTGATATATCACGATACTTATATGGAGCATTTCAAAAATCATGTTTTAATACAAAAGGGATCCAACAATGAAAATCAGAAAAGGGAGCATGAGAGTATACTAACTCAGTCTACGAAGCCTCTACATAACATGAGTATCTGATTATCGGGACAAGGCCCCTAGTATGGATCTAATAAAAAATATAAATAACAAAAAGATAAGTAGTTTCGCAAAGTGAGAGTGGGGCTCACAGAAAGTAGATCTTAGGGGATCCTACTGGATTTCCCAACCAATCGTATCCAAACTTGAGGTTGCATTATAAAACAATGCAGCGCTTCCGACAATAATGAGCATTAGTACATGAAATCATATTATATGATGATGACAAAAACATTCCATACTGGGGAGTTGTAAAACTATGTACACAATCATAATAGAAACCATATGATAATACATAGGGTTTAGAAAGAAAAGCAACACAATTCACCCCTTTTTAAAATCTGTAATCATATAACAATCGAGATGTCGAGAGAGTTCATGGATGAACCGATATAAATCTCCATTTCCATATGGTATCTAATCTCTGCCAAATCATCTAAGACATCAACTACCTTGCTAGGTAGGTGACATACATAACATGAATACTAGCAGGATTTCTAAATCATCAACCACTTTCGGTGGTAATAAATGGGATGCGGCCTGGGCTAACGGTATGCTCCTAACCTATATTGGAAAATGTAGTTTCAAGCATGGTATAAAAGACTTATGCCTTATCACTTAACTATTCTCTCCTAATCTATACATTATAATCATAAGTTCGCCCTTGGGCTCATAATTATCATCATACTCTTATTTGAAGAGTTCATATTCATTCATCATGCCATATCATAGAAATCATGTCCATAATTCACACTTTGATCATAGAAATCATACTCGTAAGTCATACACATTATGGATGTCATTTTATACTTGACATGGAAATCAAGTTTATACTTTTTGTTTGATCAAGGACGTAAATTTCAAGCTTTAAATGGAGGGCTCATGCTTAAAGTAGAAATTATTACATCATAGATGAGGTGAAACCATTCATGAATACATATCAATTACAAGTAATCAACATCACAACAGAGATCTTCAAATCATTTCATCATCAATTCATGAGCTAAGGCATGAGGGTCAAAAGGTAATTTAGATACTTCATGCATGAACATGGAAAAACTTGTAAAGCATTTAAGCAAAATTCATAATAACACACAGAGCTCATGAAAATCATATAACCCAAACATGGAGTTTTTTCTTCGAACTTGTAGTAAAACCCTTAACAAAATTAGTGATGAGTTGGTAATTTACCAACTCACTAGGCTCTTAAACATGAGTTTTTGATTAGTTTTCAAGTAAATTAGGTGGATTTTATTTCTTTTCTCCTTGATCCTTGCTGGTATTTAACTTGAATGGATAAAAGCATGAAATTGAGCAAAAAGCATGGAGACTGGCAAACCGCAGATCAACACCAGCAAACCGCCGGTGCAATGCTGAAGTGCTAAAGAACCTAACTTCCATCAGCTGTGACCAACCAGTGGTCCATAGATTAGCACCGCCAAACTGCTAATGCCAGTGCCGAAGTGCCTGTCCTTCAACTAGAATTGATCGGCGTTCCGCGAACCTGCACCGGTGAATCACAAGTGACGCCTGTCAGCAAGGGGTAAAAACGTCAAGCACAGAAAAGGAGGAGTAGATCTTTACCCTATTTTTATACATCTCATAAAGGAACTAAATATTCCATTCTGGAAAGTATTGATTATTCTATTGCTTTGGCTTGTATTGAAAGTAGAGAGAAGTAGAAAGAGAAAGAGCCATCTTATTAATGGATAAGGTAGAAAACTCCATTGGAGCTCAGACCTTGCTAGAATTTCTCTTACTCAAGTTTGTGAATGGATATTGAATGTTGTTTAATGCAATGTCTTATTTTACTTACATGAGTAGCTAAATTATTTGCTAGGGTTGTGTGAATGATTGGGGTTAATTTGGGTTGGGTATTATGTATTTGATCTTAGATTTACTCAATTAGTATGATTTTAGTGTTTCCTCTGAATTTTATGTTGAACACTCATAGTTGCAAATGTGGGTTGTATTTCCTTACTTTAATTTTTATTGAAAAAGGAAATTAAGGTATTGATGAGTAAATACTAATTGGTATTTGGGTGGTAATTATATGGGGCTGGGCTAGACATATCCAAAACCCTGTTACACCCCATAAATGTTAACGATTAGAAAGTGTACATGTGGATTGGTGATGAGTAAGAAAAGCTTGACGTGTGTGGAAAAAGCTTTGGAAGCGCGGTCGGATGGGACTCATGCGTGCAGGGCCAGCGCGACGTGCCAGCTAGTAGTGCACTGGCCAGCGCGAGGCGCAAGGCTTGCTGGCTCTTTGAGAGGCGTGGGGCGCCAGGCTTGCTGCCTCAATGAGAGGCACGACGCGCCAACAACGCAGCCTCAATGGGAGGCGTGAGGCACACCCCTTGCCACCGCCCCTAGATGTATATAAGGACCCTTGGTTCACTTTGTGATCATTTCTCTAGTCTAAAAACGTCCAGAGAAGAGGGAAAACATAGTTCTCACATAATTTTTGTCCGTTTATGCTACGAAACGCCATCCAAATTCAAATTAACTTCGGGTATCGAAGTTTAAGCCTACAGGGAGCATTGCCATGGAGTTATTTTTGCGAAATTCGCCTGGCGAATCGTAACCCCATCGAGCTAAAGTTATTGGAATTTCTCCAAACTAATTTCTATACGATCATAGGTTTCAAGTAAGTATTTCTCCCTTCTGGACTTTCGAGAAACTATGCGTTTTCGACCGTGTTTCGTTAAGTTGAAATATAGTTAATATTTATATATAAAGTCATTGTTTTCGCCAAATTTAGTACTGAAACTAGTTTCATTCTCCCAGTAATACGATTAAAATTGAGAAGAGTGGTTGAATACAATCTGAAACTCGCCGGTTAAATAGAAAGTCGGCACTTGAGGTATGTAAGGCTATACTTTCGACAAGTTATGTTCGTCGTAAAGTTAGTACGACACGTATGCCTGCAGTATTACTGAGTACACCTATTGGGGTTAGCTGTTATGAATTGAATTGAGTTAGTAACGATGATTAGTAACTCCTGTCAGAATTAACCCTAGTCAGTTCACTTGTTGTGTATCGTATTTGGGGGAATGTTGTTGCCTATAGAGTTATATTCACAAAAGCAGTATGATGTCCAAGAGACTAGAGTAAGGCCATGAGGAACATATCCAGTTTAATAGCTTACATTATGGCCCATAGTCGAGCCAAGGCTCGTGGCCAAATCATAGTAGTTGCATTACGACCCATAGTCGGGCCAAGGCCCTGGATCCAGCTATCAGTGGTTACATTATGATCCATAGTCGAGCCAAGGCTCGGGATCCAGATACATCAGTTGCATTACGACCCATAGTCGGGCCAAGGCCCGGGGTCTAGTTATCAGTGATTACATTATGACCCGTAGTCGAGCCAAGGCTCGGGGTCTAGTCACATAGCCAGACAATTCAAACACAGATACAGCCACCGCAACCTATTAGGATCAAACGTGTATTCAGAGAACAAGTAACCTAGAGTTATAGTTTTCTTTTAGTTTTAGTATCCAAGCAGTAGAAGTATACCTTGTTTGTACCTACCGAGGCTTATGGGGCCTAGGTAGGTTTTGATGTGTTGTTTTTACCTTCCAGGCTTATGGGGTCCTTGTTAGGTTCTTGTTTGCATATAGGTAGACTTGTTATTTAAATATTTCAGATGGGGAAGGTATTCAGGTTAAACTCTTACTCTCTTCTTTGATTACTACAGTTTTACCCGCTTTCAGTCAGTTATTATCTTTCTGCCTTAAATATTCAGTACATGTTGTACTGATGACGACTCAGGGTGTTGCATTACTTGCCTGTAGGTGCAGACATATGTGGTTCGGGATGTTCCTAGACTTTAGCTAAGGTCAGTAGTTTATTCAGGTTCTTCCATCCGGAGTTGAATATTAGACGAGGTTTACTTTTTATGTATAGCTTTGGGGTAGGTCCGAGGCCCTGTCCCGGCCATTATACCAATCCTAGAGGCTTGCATACTATTGTATATTCCCTGTGGTTAGTTTGCTGTTGGCCTTGTGGGGCTCGTGTGTGCTTTATTTCCTGTGATGGCCGTGTGGGGCCTTGCTTAGCTGTTAGATAGCGGCCTTGTCGGCCATAGCGTAGTTTAGCGCCTGATTTATGTTTCGGTTATAACTAGACAGCATGGTGGTCTTGTCGGCCCGCATAGGATCCCTGTTATTGTGTTGTTCTAGTTACCTGTCTTCCTTTACAGGTGGCCTTGTCGGCCAGGGGCTGTATTTATAGTCGAGATATAGCTTGTTGGTTTCTTGAATTGGGATTTGATGTGCACCAGTAGTGCACCAGTCCAGTTACACTAGTTCAGGCCCAGTGCGGCACTAGGTGCCGGTCATGCCTCCCAAGATGGGGTGTGACAAACTTGGTATCAGAGAAGGTCGTATCCCAGGGAGTCTTCAAGCCATGCCAAGCAGAGTCTTGTCTATGGGTGTGTTGTGCACCACATCCTATAGGCAGGAGGCTGCAAGGCATAATAGTATGGTTACTCTTTTTCTCCTCCAGTCGTGCTATAGAGCCGTGCTGTATGGGGTGGCTTCCTGAGCTTATGTTATCCTATTTAGTTACAGAGAAATGTCAGACATACGACAGACCGCGACTTGCCAAGAGCTGGATGTGGCAGCAGGAGAGGGCACCAGTAGGGGGCCCCAAGCAGAGTCAGCCCGATCTGAGGGCGACAGTAGGATACCACCTCGATCTCCCCAGCATTCACCACCACATTCAGAGCCTGCAGATATACTAGTACCACCCCCAGTTATTACTATGTCATCAGATCAGGAGCTCAGGGGTGCATTTTATATGTTGGTATAGATGATGGCTGCCCAGGGCCTGCCTCAGCCGGTAGTACTAGCTGCTGTTGAGCCTGCTAAGGGGCTTTGTAGTTTGAGAGTTCATGAGTTCTTAACCTTAAGTCCCCCGCAGTTTATAGGGACAGATTGTAGAGAGGACCCTCAAAACTTTATAGATCAGCTGTAGAGAATATTCAGGGTCATGCATGCCTCATCCACCGAATCAGTTGAGCTAGCAGTATTTAGATTGCGAGATGTAGCGGTTTTATGGTGCAAAAGTTGGGAAAGATCCCGAGGCAGAGATGCACTTCCACCTATATGGCTCATCTTTTCTGAGGCTTTCATAGATCATTATCTGCCCCGAGAGGTCCGACAGGACAGAGTAGAGCAGTTTTTGCATCTTGAGCAGGGCAGAATGAGTGCTAGGGAGTATTCACTAACATTTGACTCCTTAGCCAGGTATGCACCCTCGTTTGTGGACACTATGCCAGCCAGGGTGCATCAGTTTATCATGGGGCTCGCGCCAGAATATATAGAATCTTGTGTTACAGCCACCTTGCAATAGGACATGGACATTTCACAAATCCAGGACTTTGCTTAGAATATAGAAGAACTCAGACAACGTCAGTATGTCACAGAGAGATCGGGCCAGAAGCAGCGCTGGAGGGCCAGACCCACAGATGTTTAGGCAGACTTTTAGGGTGGGCCCAGGCCCTATTTTTCAGGTAGGCCACCCAGGCCTCCATTTCTACAATAGTCAGACAACAGGTCAGATCGTCGTAGGCAGTTAGGCCCCGGCAAAAGTTCACGGGCATCAGGCTCACAACATCAGAGGGGGCCAGATCAGACAGAACCGGCAGTACCACGATGTAGTACCTGTCATAGGCTACACCCAGGGAGATGCAGGTATGATTCCAATGCTAGTTATTCCTGTGGGTGAGAGGGACATATGATGAGAGACTGCCCGACTAGACGCCAGGGTGATCAGGAACAGCAAAATAGATCCTTAGAAGGTTCATATTCCCCAGCACCTTCTGCAGGGCGTAGGCCCTCAGCTCCAGCCGATAGAAGTCGAGGTAGATCGAGGGCATCTAGTTCAAGCAGCGGTCAGGATCGTACATATGCATTACCAGGGCAACAGGAGTTAGAGTCGTCGCCAGATGTTGTGATAGGTATATTAGATGTCTGTTCTCACTCAGTTTATGCTTTGATAGATCCGGCCTCCACTTTGTCGTATGTTACTCCGTTAGTGGCCCGAAAGTTTGATATAGTAGCAGAATTGCTTCAGCAACCCTTTTGTCACGCCCCGCCTTGGGGGGTATGACTGGCACCTGGTGCCCTATTAGGACCTGAATTGCTAGACTACTGTGCCTAAGCACATCTGGTGCCTGGCTGGCTCTAACTCAGATTCATGGAATCAACGGGCTATATAACAGCTGTAAATACAGCCTCCGG
>JACEIK010001710.1:0-10461 GCA_018107945.1 Datura stramonium | reverse complement strand
TCTTTCCCTGGGCCTTTTTCTAGCATGTATGGCATTCTAAAACTCTTAACCAACATGCGAATAGGCCATCTACATGTCAAGAATTTACGGGGTGTAACACCTTTTCAGTATCTCTCCTTGTTGGTGACTCTATTATTGCTAGAAGAATTTACCGGGGCTGTACAGTAGAGGTTGTTAGTCGTTAGACCTTAGCAAATCTAGTATAATTAGGAATGATTGATTTTGATGTGATTATGGGCATGGATTGGCTGGCACCATGTTATGATACTGTATAATGTTGGACCAGAATCGTCCAATTTCATTTCCCAAGAGAGGTAGTACGAGAGTGGAGAGGTAATTCAGCTACGCCAAAAGGTAAGTTTATATCCTATCTTCGAGCAAAAAAGTTAATAGCAAAGGGTTGTATTTACCACATTATCAGGATTCGGGATGTGCAAGTAGAATCGCTGACACTCCAATCTATCCTAGTTGTTAATGAGTTCCCAGATCTGTTTCCGGATGAACTTCCCGATATTCCCTCAGAGCAGGAAATAGTCTTCTCTATAGATTTGCTACCAGATACTCATCCGATATCTATCCCCCCGTATAGAATGGCACTTGGAGAGCTTAGAGAATTGAAAGAGCAGCTTAAAGATCTGTTAGACAAAGGTTTCATCAAACCCAGTACGTCACCGTAGGGTGCGCCAGTTTTGTTTGTAAGAAAGAAAGATGGTTCCCTACGTATGTGCATAGACTACCGGCAATTGAATAAAGTTACTGTTAAGAATAAATATCCTCTTCTGAGAATAGATGATTTGTTTGACCAGCTTCAAGGGGCAAAATACTTTTCTAAAATTGATCTGAGATCCGGGTACCACCAGGTTCAAGTTTAGGAGAGAGATCTCCCGAAGACAGCTTTCAGAACCAGGTATGGCCACTTTGAGTTTCTCGTTATGTCCTCTAGGTTGACTAACGCGGCAGCAGTGTTCATGGACCTCATGAATAGTATCTTTAGGACGTATCTGGATCTGTTTGTAATAGTGTTCATTGATGATATTTTGGTCTACTCCCGCTCAGAAACAGAACATAGAGGTCATTTGCGAATAGTACTCCAGATCCTTAAAGACCGCCAGTTGTAGGCAGAGTTTTCTAAATGTGAGTTCTGGTTGAATTCTGTAGCGTTTTTGGGCCATATAGTATCAGAAGCTGGCATTCAAGTTGACTCGCAGAAAATTGAGGCAGTGAAAACATGGCCTAGACCCACGACCCCAACAGAGGTTCACAATTTCTTGGGGTTAGCTAAATATTATAGAAGGTTCGTGGAAGGGTTTTCTACTCTGTCAGCACCATTGACTAAATTGACTCAGAAAGCAGCCAAGTTTCAGTGGACCAAAGCCTGTGAGCAGAGTTTTCAGGAATTGAAAAATAGACTAACATCAACACCAATGTTATCTTTTCCAGAAGGTTCAGAGAGTTATGCGGTGTATTGTGACGCTTCAGGCATTGGGTCAGGATGTGTTCTGATGCAGCATGGTAAGGTAATTGCTTATGCTTCGAGGCAGTTGAGAAAACATGAGAAGAACTATCTCACCCACGATCTGGAGCTACCTGCAGTGGTTCATGCTTTAAAGATATGGATACATTACTTATATGGGGTGCATGTGGATATTTTTATTGACAACAAAAGCCTTCAGTACATTTTCACACAGAAAGAGTTGAATTTGCGACAACGCCATTGGTTAGAATTGTTGAAAGATTATGATGTGAACATCTTGTATCACCCAGGGAAATCTAATATTGTGGTAGATTCCCTTAGCCGCCGATCTATGGGCATTTTGGCATATCTGAGGCCGGAACAACGGGAAATGGCCCGAGAATTGCACTGCTAGCCAGTTTAGCAGTTCGGGTAGTTGATATAGAGGATAATGGAGCCGTAATTCAAAATACAGCAGTGTCGTCCCTGATAGTGGAGGTAAAATAGCGGCAATATGAAGATTCTCACTTAGCCCAGCTCAAAGATAAAGTTCAGCAAGGTGAAGTATCAGTTTTTGAGATAGTCGAAGATGGAGTTTTGAGATATAGAGGTCGCCTCTGCGTCCTAGATGTAGCAGGACTCTGCCAGCAAATTATGGTAGAGGTACACTACTCTCGTTATTCTCTTCATCCAGGTTTGACAAAGATGTACCACGACATAAAGGAGATATATTGGTGGCCCCAAATGAAGAAGCTATAGCAGCATTTGTAGCGCAGTGCCCTAATTGCCAACAGGTAAAAGCTGAGCATCCGAAACCCGGCGGCCTAACTCAGCAAATAGCTATATCTATATGGAAGTGGGAGGAAATTAATATGGACTTTGTGATAAGACTACCCCGCACCAGGCATAGGTTTGACTCCATCTGGGTGATTGTCGATAGGTTAACTAAGTCTGCTCATTTCCTGCCAGTCAAGACTACTTTTTCAGCCAAGGACTATGCCGAGTTGTACGTTAGAGAAATAGTTAGACTACATTGTGTTCCAATATCTATTATTTATGACAGAGGAGTACAATTTATAGCTAGATTCAGGCAGTCATTTTAGAAAGGCTTGGGAACACAAGTCAATTTGATTATAGCATTCCATCCTCAAACAAGCAGAGGAAAGAACATATAGTGAGACGCTCGATAATATACTATGTGCATGCGTGCTGAACTTCGGGGGTAACTGGGATGAACATTTAACCCTTATTGCAAGGTTTCTTATAATAATAGTTATCCTCGACAATTCGGATAACAAATACGAGGATTTATATAGGCGAAAGTGTAGGTCCCCAGTTGGTTGGTTCGAGTAGGAGAATCCAAAGAACTAATTGGGCCAGACATGATCCACCAATCAGAGGAGAAAGGTAAAACTCATCGAAGAAACATTTGTTGACAACCTAGAAGTCGTCAAAAGTCATATTTCGATGTCCGTCATCTCTGAGGCATATTTATATGCCCAAGTGATACTCAAATGCATCGATTTTGCCTTGTTTATCCAACAATGTTTGTACATTCTCATGTAAATTGTAGGAAAGTGTGGATTTATACTAACCAACATGATTAGCGTTGTTTTGCAGGAAAAACATATTTTTTATGGAGCTAAGATGCATGTTGGGGAGAAATCGGAGATGGACTCGGGGGCGAGCAAGGAATCGGCAAGAGAAGCAAGAAATAAAGAGGCTCCGCGATGGAGCGTGACACTGCCATCGCGGATGCATTCTGTCCGGGAAGTATAATTTCAAGAATTTCCGGAGAAAGTGCTGCTTATTCGTGCCGTGGCGCGTTGGAATTAATTTCCTGGATCTTGACATTCCAGTGAAGGTCCGCGTTTGCACCGTGGCACGCTGGGCAGGCTCCGCGTTGAATGTTGTGCCACGTTGGGGACACGCAGACGGCAGAATTCCAGAGAGCCTCCGCGTTTGCACCGTGTCACGGAGGCAGTGCTCCGCGATGCACTCCGTGACAGGTTGCTTGTTATTCCAGGAAAAATTCTCACCAGTATAAATAGAACACTTAGGTTCATTTTTAGTATTCTGACTTGATTGGTGCAAGAACGTGGGTTACAGGCAGTTGAGAGGACGAAAATTCTTAGGGTTTCTCTATCCCTTTCTCCTTTCTTTCAATTGTTTGTATGATTTACACTCATTTAACGATGTTTTATCCACAAATGAGTGGCTAATTTCACTAACGCATTGAGGTTAGGAATAATTGTATTGAAATGTAATTGTTGATCATCTGTTTTTCCATCTTTTCTTTCATGGTTGTTCTATTAATTCTTGTTCTTCACTTTGCATTGATATCGGCAATGTTAATGTAAATCCAAGTCGGTTTCACTTTCGAGCACAAAATTTGAAAGTTGTGAATTAATAGGATATGATCTTTTCTTTGTTTGGGAAAATTGAGAATTGATTTACCTTCAGGATAGAAATATACCTGAAAGTCGTATTAGTCAAGTGTGGAATCGGGTTTGTATGGCTAGAACATGAATTTCTTCTTATCCTTGAAATGTAGGTGGAAGGTTCATGATTCTTAAGTTGGGTTAAATACGAGAGTTTTAATCCATAGGCAGAAGTTTCGACTAGCAACCGGAGAAAAGATAAACCATGATGTATCGATAATTAATTTCTTTACATGTCCGTTCTAGCCTCAGCATGCTCACATTCATAGTTCAGACTCACTTGTATATTTATTTTAGCTTAGTATAATATTAGTTCACAAAATATAAAAACTTTATTTTACACTGTTGTCTTCATGGTTAGAGCTACAGTAAATTGACACTTGGGGTGATTTTGCCCCGTAGTCAGTCCCTGTGGGATCGATGCTTAGCTTACTTGAGCCACTTACTACTTGTTAGAAACCCCACGTGCACTTGCGTGTAGTCATCCAGAGACAACCGAACAAGTTTTGGCTCCGTTGCCGGGGACTGGCAATTGGCGAAGTTATAATTTTTCTTAAAGTGTTAGTTTGCTATTTCTTTATTTAAGTGTTGACAACGGTCTTAGCCTGTATTTTGCGAATGCGGATTTCGTTGAACAACGGCAGAGACAAGAGGCGGTGGATTCATCCTTAGAGCCGGAAACAATTCCATCGCCAACGGAGAGAAGCTCTAGAGAGAAAACTGTGATTGCTCAGACAAACAATCCTAGAGCAACCACAGAATCCACCACTTGTGCGGGCAGTGTTAGTGCCCGAGGAAATGGCGGGCCGGTTCGCGATGTGGCAATCCCACATGCTAGCAATGACACATCGCATTCGCAAACCTGATCCCAGGAGGAGGTTCGAGCTTAAACAGAACATGGTGCAATTGCTGCACACAAGCGGGCAGTTCTCTCCCTCACGAGGATCCACAACAACATCTTCAAACCTTTTTGGAGATAAGTGACACCACATCCCCGCTGGAGTGTCAACAGATTATGTCATGCTTACATTGTTCCCATTTTCACTTTTGGGAGAAGCCAAAAGGTGGTTGAAAACTGAGCCACCGAATTCTATAACCACATGGGATGATCTTGCAAAGAAGTTTTTGATTAGGTTCTTTCCTTCCGATAAAACAGCAAGACTTAGAAGTCAAATTCTAAGTTTCAAACAAAGGGGAGAATGCATGTCAGGCAGGAGAACTAAATCGCTGTTGGGATTGTCCTCATCACCACCAATCCAATGATGTGCTGGGTGCACTTTAGTGAGGGTTTGGAACCCACACAAAAATCTTGGACTCCTGGAAATTTGGGGACAAGCTTTAGAAAGGAGCTTATGATAGGTTTATACTTTGTTAAATCGTATTTCTCAGGAAAATCCGGAGTGGAATGCGAACTCTTCAAGGGGGCGGAGCAAGGAAGAAGCTGGAGTCTTAGAAGTGGATGGTTTACGGCTATCATTTATGATGTTGCCTTGCAAAATCGCTCAACACCCACTTCGGCAACATAGAGCTTGAATCAGTCTCAAGCCCCACTGAATGTAGTGCAGGAATTTGGTGTAGAGGTGTGCGGGAAGTAATGAACACTCAGCTGCGTGTTGTGGAGCAAATCTGACTCGGTGAACTTTGTCGGCAAAATGCACAAGGAATAATCACCAACGATTATGGTAACAACTACAATTCTAACTGGAGGTTCACCCGAATTTCTCTTGGGGTAGCAACAACCATTCAGGGAAGAGTTCGAGTCAGGGTGCAAAGGAATCCAGGAGGGCAACAGAACTATCCAAGCACAATACCAGAAACAACAATGCCCCTCCTCCACCACCATCACCCGGCATTGAGGAGATGTTCAAGACTATGATAGCTAACCAAGCTCAATTGCGGAGCTGACTATGTTAAGTGGCAGCCGAGGTCAAGAATAATCAGTTAGCTACCAAGGCGCTGGAGTATCGGTTTGGGCAGTTCTTGAGCCCAAAACACCAGGCCTAGAGGAGGACTTCTCAGCGACACAGACCCCAACCCCAAGCAGGTGAATGCAGTGACCACAAGGAGTGGTTTGCAGCAGGAGGTGGAACAGGAAAGACCACCTCCAACGAGTCGGGAACGGCGAAAGCGGAGAGGGAGCAAAGTGAGAGGGGAAGAACAAGGATGCTGAACCAGAAGACCTCCACCCGTTTCCCTCAACGATTAAAAGAAACACAAAGGAGGAGGCGTGTTTCAAAAAGGTCATGGAGGTGCTTAAACAGGTACACATTAACACCTCTTGTTGTTTTGCGGGGAGTGCCGAAGTACGCAAAGTACATAAAGGACGCCGTGGCGAACAAAAGCAGGCTTACTGAGTATGCCACGGTGGCTCTTACGGAGGAATGCACTTCCCGGATACAGAACCGATTGCCCACAAAGCTCAAAGACCCTGGGAGCTTTACGAATTCAACTAACAATCAGGGTAGAGTATCCGAGCTCACGGACCTGTGATTTGGGAGCGAGCATTAACATGATGCCGACCTCGGTATTCAAGAAGTTGGGGCTAGGGAGTCCTAGACCAACAACAGTGATCTTACAGCTCGCGGATCGTTCCTTGGCAAGACCTGACGGTATTGTGGAGGACACGCTAGTGCAAGTCAGCTCCCAGATCTTCCGGTAGATTTTTATTGTCTTGGACTTCAGGCAGACAGCGAAGTCCCATTTATTTTGGGACGTCCTTTCTTGGCTACCGGGAAAGCATTAAATGATGTAGCTGCAGGGCAGCTAACTATGAGGGCAAATGACAAGGATGAGGTATTTGATGTGGATAAAGCCATGAAGCTTCCGGCAACCACTGAGGAACTTTCGGCAATCGGTGTGCTTGATCGGGCGAGGTGAGCCCGAGATTGTTGAATCTCAAGACCCAGTGGAAAGAGCGTTGAGGAACTCCGATCATTTCGGAATAGAGATGCTTGAGGTGGTACAAGTGTTGAATGAGCCACAAAGCTATCCTAGGAAGCAAGAATTTCAGCCGTTAATGATGTCTCTGGAACCTTTGCCGAAACCATCTATTGAAGAAGCACCAAAGCTGGAATTAAAAGCATCACCCTCTCATTTAAAATATGTCTTTTTTGGGGGAAGGTGATGCTTTGCCGATCATCATTTCATCAGAATTAACGAGAGGCACGGAAAAAGAAGAGAGCGTGCTTATTTCTCGGGAAGGAAAAAGCAATGGGTTGGCAAATTTCCGATATTCAGGGTATTAATCCAGCTTTTGCACACAGAATTTTCACAGGAGCAGGAGAAAACAACTGTTCAGCCTCAGCGAAGGTTAAATCCGGCAATGAAGGATGTGGTCAGGAAAGAAATAATTAAATGGCTCGATGCGGTGTGGTCTATCCAATTTCAGACAGTGAATGGGTCAGCCGTTCAGTGCGTTCCAAAGAGGAGGAATAACCGTGGTCGCAATAGAAAAAAATAGGGCGATTCCCACACACGGAACCATCACGAGATTTGGCGGATTTGCATGGATTACAAGCTAAATGAAGCCACAAGGAAAGATCACTATCTATCTGTTCATTGATCAAATACTGGACAGGCTGGCTGGGCAGGAATACTATTGTTTCCTTGATGGGTACTCTGGCTATAACAAATAGCCATAGCACCTGAATCGAGGGGAGAAGACTACTTTCACATGTCCGTATAGGACATATGCTTTTAGGTGGATGCCATTTGGTTTATATAATGCACCCGCCACATTCGAGAGTGCATGATAGCAATCTTTCACGACATGGTGGAGGATTCGTCGAGGTATTTATGGATGATTTCTCTATTCGGTAATTCATTTTGCTACTTGTTTGCAGAATCTTGACAGGTGTTGGCTCGCTGTGAAGAATCCAATCTTGTACTCAATTGGAGAAGTGTCATTTCTTAGTCAAGGAGGAATTGTCCTTGGCCATAGAGTGTCATGCAAGGGATTGGAAGTCGATCGTGCTAAGATCGAGGTTATTGAGAAGCTACCACCACCTGTGTCGGTAAAAAATTGTTCGCAGTTTTCTCGGGCATGCAGGGTTCTATAGACGGTTCATCAATAACTTCTCCAAAATTTCTAGACCGTTATGCAGATTACTAGAAAAGGAGGTGAAGTTTGATTTCGATGATGAGTGTGTCAAAGCATTCGAGGAATTGAAGCAGAGATTGGTAAAAGCACCCATCCTTATTTCTCCGGATTGGGAACAACCATTTGAACTGATGTGTATTGCGAGCGATGGCTGCTTAGGAGCCGTATTGGGGCAGCGGAAGAATAGAATCTTTCACTCTATTCACTATGCAAGCAAAACATTGAACACTGCCCAAAGTAATTATACAGTAACAGAAAAGGAGATGCTAACTTTTGGTGTTTGCTTTTGATAAATTCAGGTCCTATTATGTGGTGGTTTCGCGAGTAGTGGTGTATACCACGATGCGGTGATCCGGTATACATTTAGCAAGGATGCAAGCCGAGTTGATCGAATGGATCTTGTTGCTGCAAGTTTGACTTAGAAATAAAAGACAGAAAGGGAGCGAAAATCAGTGGCAGATCACCTATCGCGATTGAAGCCGGTCGCACGTGAAGAGGTGACAATATCGAAGGAGTTCCCGGATGGCTTGACTCTTGGCAGTAGGAAAATTTGAGGTTCCTTGGTATGCAGACATAGTGAACTTATTGGTGAGTGGAGTCTATCCACCAGAGGCTACAGCTCGTAAAGAAAATTGCGGCATGATTGTCGGCACTTCATTTGGATGAGCCATATTTGTTCAAACAGGGACAGATCAGGTTATGAAGATGCATCCCGAGGAGAGCGTTGCGAGTTTTGAGTTGTCACTCCTCACTATATGGAGGAGCACCATGGAGGCGAGAGGACAACACACAAGGAGGTACTACAGTCAGGGTTCTTTTGGCCTACACTGTTCAGAGACTCTATGGCATATGTCAAAATTTGCGATAGATGTCAAAGGACAGGCACAATTGGTAGAGGCAAGAGATGCCAGCCAAAATAGCCTTTCAGTAGAACTTTTGATGTATGGGGCATAGACTTCATGGGCCCATTCCCACCGTCGTTTGGTAATCGTTACATCTTGGTAGCTGTTGATTATGTATCAAAGTGGGTGGAAGCAATAGCTTTCCCCAGAAATGACAACAAGGTAGTAACAAAGTTTGTGAAAAAACATTTCACAAGGTTGAGACACCAGAGCCATTATCGGTGATGGAGGAGCTCATTTGTCAATGCAAGTTTCAAGAAGATGCTGGCTAGTATGGGGTGCGCCACAAAGTGGCAACAGCTTATCATCCCCAAACTGAGTGAGCGAAGTGGAGGTGTCAACAGAAGCAAGTAGATTCTAGAAAAAGCATTGAATGCACAACGCGATTGATCAAGAAAACGACGATGCGTTGTGGGCACAGAACTGCTTAAAAGACACCAATTGGAACCTCTCAATACCGATTGGTCTATGGGAAAACCTGTCATCTGCCGGCGGAACTAGAGCACCGAGCTTTAAGGCTGTGACAAGAGTGAACATGGACCTAGAGCTACTTGAGCAAGAAAGAGGCTGATGCAACTCCAGCGGAGCTTCAATGGGGTTTATTGGCATGTACTTATGGAAGTGCCAAATATTACAAAAGAAAATGAAAAAGGTAACACGACCTAAGCATGTGGTGCATCGTATCTTTGAGCCGGGACGGAAAGTGCTACTCTTCCAATTCCAGGTTGAAGCTGTTCCCAGGAAAGTTGCGGTCCAAATGGTCGGGGCCGTTTGAGGTAGTGAGGATGACCCGCATGGGGCAGTAGGTGTGGCAGGAAGACCGAAGTGCCACGTTCCTGGTAAATGGGCAGCGGTGTAAGCACTATTGGGGTGAGATGGTGTTCATTGAGAAAACGTCCGTCACCCTAGGGGCGGAATTGAGCTTGGCTGATCGACACGATGGTAAACCAGGCGCTGCACGGGAGACGCTCATTAATTTTTGTTTTATGATTGTACAGTAAGAAAAAAAAAGAAAAGAAAAGAAAAGTAAAGTAAAAAAATAAAAAAATTTTTTATTATTTTTGAATTTTGTAATTTTTTAAAATAAAAATATTGTGTGTTGTTTTTCAAACCTTGTGATTTAAACAATGTGATTCTAAACAATTTCTTGTTGTAAGATAAATTTCAGGTTGATCGGAGGGCAAAATGCAAAGGATCGTAAAGGAGAAAAACGAGGTAAGAAAAAAATTGAAAAGTGGCAAAACAGTGAGCCCACGCGTCGGCTCCGTGACGGAGGAGAGCCTCCGCGTTACCCTCCGTGACACGTTGAAGGAAAATCTGGAATTTTTACAAATTTCAAAATGCCTGCGCGATGGCTCCGTGTCACGGAGGTGATGCTCCGCGTTACCCTCCGTGACACGTTGAAGTGTTATTCGCGTCAGGTCACACCGGGTCACCAGGTAACCCGCGTGAAATTCCCACTTTTAAACCCTGATTTCCCCTCATTTTCTCTCATTTTTCATCCCCTCCGCGACAACCCTCCCAAAAATTCCCTCTTCCTCAACGTGTCACGGACCTAGGTACAAA
>JACEIK010001709.1:232740-246579 GCA_018107945.1 Datura stramonium | reverse complement strand
TTTGAGTGCTATTATCTTTCTCAAATAACGACTATAATATTTTTTTTATATTATTGATGATTTATTTAAATTTATTCTATAGAATTTGAAAATCTTTACTTTTACTTATTGTTTTAATAATAAAATGTAAAATTGAAGATAATTAATATGGAACTGTTAAAGATGGAAAAAACACAAGGAACGAAGTTGTGAGAAAGTCCCGTGACATCCAAGTTTGAGGCTTCAGTTTGACTGATTTATTTGGAAGCAGTTCCCCTGGTAATTCCGAAGCAGATCTCAACCAATCGGCCCTGGAAAAACCATCAAAAAACGATGATTGTTCGTGGAGGTTTCTATAGAAAGACCCCTGGTTCTGGCAAACGGATTACAATTACAGGTACCTGGGAGCATACCGATGGAATGAACGAAATACGATCCTACCGCATTAGGAATGTGAAGGCCTCTCCTTCAAAAGGAGATCGGGGAAAGAAAGAGCTATGCTATTGACCAAGCCAATGATGCTTAGCTGGTCTTTTCGGATGATCAGCCACACTAGGACTGAGACACGGCCTAGACTCCCATGGGGGGCTGCAGTGGGGAATCTTGGACAATGGGCGATGAAGTCCATCGTGACACTATCCCATGGTCGCTCCGCCACTGGTAGAGGTTCCAAAAGTCCACCAGAGAACTCCATTTTCACTGAATTCTGGGTCTGGGCGCTTAGCAGCCCCTACTTTCACATTTCTTTCTATGATGGTCTACTTCCATTTAGACTGACCTGACTCTGGCTCAGAAGACGACTTACACCCTAGCTTTGTGACTCTTTTTAAAACATTAGTCAAAAGTTGCAACCGTTTTAATAGCTATTTTACGGAAAAATTGTTTATAGAAAAGTAATGAAAAAAATAAAATAGAGAAAAAAATTAAAATGACCGTTTATCGAATTCGAGCTGAATGACGAAGGCACACACAGGATCATGTCTATTTTCCCAACTCTTACAGCCAGAATGAAAGGAGTTTCAATTTTTAGTCTAACAAATATTTGTTCCACTTCCACACAGGATCATGCTTTGAAGAAGAAATCTTTTCAAATACGTTTCTTTTTGTTTCCATTCATAGCACACATATAAAAAGCCTACCAATTTGGACATAGATCTTAAGGTGGATTAACAATCCAATATTACTATACATGGAGTTAATGTTGCTATTAAATGCAAAAAGTAAAGTTAGGTTTTAAGCATGTAGCTATACTGAGGAACCGCTGAAGGTACTTTTTCATTCTTATCAGCTGTTTTGAGTTCGAGTCTTGAATATGAAATCGAACACTTTTTTCAACTGATCCAAAGTGGATACCAAACTTCCGGATGCATGGGATCAAAAAAGGACAAGGTAGCTATTGAGGTAAGTGAAGCCCTAGTGTTTTGATGAAATTTTATTACTTGTTCAGTAATTGCATCATTCAGTCGACTAGATGTACTGGTTTCCATAGTAGTCTGTGATTGAGATTTTTCTTTTTCTTCAAAATTTAACAATATGGTAGCTCAATCTTAGTCTGTGAAATTTTCTTGAAGTGGAACTGTGGAAGTAGCTCGGATAATGAGTAGGTGGACATTATTCTATTAAAGATCACATTTTCTATTTTTTCAACTTTTCTTTTTTATTTCGACATTTATTTTTTTTAACAAAAAAAAGTTTTATCCAACCAAAAATATTTCAAAGTTTACAATATTTTCCATAAGAAACCAAACTACTATTCAAATAAACTCCAAATTCGTCTGATATTTGCTCTTCGATGGCTTCTCCAGCATTTTCCTGGATTTCTTGTTTGATTTAAATTTAACTTTTCTAAGTCATTAATGGGGGAAGGTTTTAGAATTCCATCCATGCATGAAAATGCCTAATTCAAGATGGTAATCACTTAGCACATCTATATTCTTTATCCTACCTAAACAATTTAAAAATTACAAAATATATATTCTGTGTGTCTCTCTTATTTGTTATTATTTATAAGAAAAATAAAGGTCAAGGCTTTGTCAAGGCCCATATAATGTAAGTTTGTCAAGGCTAAACTTAGGTCCGAGCGGATCGACGTTTGGTGTCTTAACTTATTCGAGAAAAACCTTTTATATGCTTAAGAGATACAACATTTACATGAAACTGTAAATAAAATGGAATTGCAGGATGACATAAGAAATTCCTTAAAATAAAAATACAAGGATGTAAATCTAACATAACAACGACTGACTTCTTTCAAATCACATGCATGACTTACGATACTCTAGTCTACACAATCTCTAACATATGATATCTTAATAGAAAGTATCGGGACAAGGCCCCAGTATACCCGAAAGATAAAATACAATAAAACTTATAAACTGGCCCCGGATGAGAAGTGGAGCTCACAAACTCTGGCTGAGTGCAGATTGATACGCCCGACGAGAAAACCTGTTATTCCGAACACCTGAATCTGTATCGTGAGATGTAGCACCCCCAACATAAAAGAGGACGTGAGTACATAGGAAATAGTACTCGTGCGCAAATAACGGAAAAAACAAAATACAATAATAATTGAGATAGGAGTAAACTCATATGAAGAAACAAGTAATATGACGTTCATAAATCTTTTGTTTGGGTTTCGATAAGTTACCTAACCAGATTCTGATATCATCTTATATAATTATCTATACACGTATGTTGTTCATCATAAGAACATTTTTATCGAAGCACATCATGAGAAAAACCAAGTCATTTTCATAAAAGGAATTATGAACATACGAGGACGTCCTTTTGATTACCTTAGATATAGTGGGACTTGAAGAGTGAGACTTAAAGTGAAAATAAAAATAAATTAGTCTTAATATCAATCGAACATGTAAATCTACAAAAAAAAAAGCATTACCTTCTTTCCTTTAGAACAAGTATTGTAAAAAGTTGAGAACATTTCAATAAGCATAAGTTCATAAAAGTTTAAACACCACTTAAGAGAAAATGTAATCAACAATTGGTAATAGAAATTTATCATAAATATAATATTTTTATAGGGAGTCATCTACATGCCAATCATCACGCACCATGTGTACGGCATGACGCCTGATTTTTGATACGATCGGAATAGGACGTCTCCTCACAATGCTACGTGAGGGGACATAGCATAACGGAAATCATGTTCTTATAGCCATCTCACCCATGATAGGGGATATTTGATCACAAAATGGTAGAACTCGAACTTAGCGACTTATTCAAAATGCGTTGGGACATTAACACCATCAACTTAACCATGTGCGCCGCAACATGAGCCCAAGTTGGCTTAGCTATGGGTGACGAGACATTAACCCAAATTGGCTTAATAGTGTGCGATGGAACATTAAACCAATCGACTTAACCTATATCGACATATGTAGTTTGGTGCAATCATCATAGACAATACCCTCTCAGCAATCCAAATGATTCTCCCTAAAATCAATTTTTGTAATATACTTCGCCTCGCCCCTCTTTTTTCTCTTCAAAATATGTGTCTCACTAAATCCTTTACTTTCATAACTCGTGGCTCATTAGCCACCTTTTTTCTCATAGCTTGCGGCTTAGTGACCCTTTATATCTATTGTTCTTTCATGAGTTGAAATTATTGGGAGGATACTGTAGTAAGACATCATGTATTTATAAATTCATGAAAACTGTATGACAAGGAAAAATCTTTTAAATACATTGAAACTTAAATTATTTCGTAAGCCACATCATGAGTAAAGAAACATTAAAACTCCAGATGATTTATTCAAATAGGCACATGGGGTTCATTCTTTTGAAGATATCATAATACCATAAAAATATACTTTATGGCTTAACTTTTTTTCTTGAACCTATTTCATGAGGAGTGCTTATCTTATTATTAATATAAAGAGGACGTGGGTCGTGTTGGGATTCCATAAGCATCAAGATCCTATTTTTCTAGTAATACATGACATCAAGATACATACCAAAGCCAACTATATACATTAGAGGTGCATGGCATTGAGGATGACTAGTATTTCATATTTAGGGTATACATATTGCACTCGAGGAGATAACATAACCTTTGAGGGAACTAAAAATGTTGAGTAATGTTCATTTTGAGCTTTAGGATCATATAATATTTCGTGATTGAAACATACATAGAGCATATCATTTATGGAAAGAATGTATTGATCTAATAGAGACATAGCATTGAGAAGAACAAGAAAAATTGAGGGCCATTACATATCTTATCTTTCAGCTCACAATTCTAACCACAAAGCAACAAATTCTTTATAGGGTCAATCTACAAAAATTATAATGATAAGAGCTACAATCAACAACTTAGCAACAATTTCGATTCATTAAGACATTTCTTCAAACACCTAGGGGTTCTAGGAAATTCGAGCCTCCTATGGGTAGGGTGTCTTAAAATCCGCCTACTTCTATACCTCATAAACAACACAAATAGCCATCACAAATCCAACCAATATAACCACAATCACCTTCAACACCAAAACAACCCCACACCTACAACCCGATAACACCGACTCATGGATTTCTATGATTATCTCATGAGTACCGATCTTATAAAAGCCCTATGAAGTAGGAAATAATACCTGTGGAAAGTTTTAGGAAGAGTACATATCTTGGAGGAAGAATAGGTGCTCACAATTTCAAGTCTTGAACCTCAAGAGTGATTCTTGACTTAGCTAGAGGAGACAGGAGATTTGATGTAAAAATCTTGAAGAATTTTGTGGAATTGTGTTGCAAGACCATATAGGACTCTTACCTTGACTTAGGAGGGTGTGGAAAACCTTAGAGAGCTATTGGGATCAAGCCTGATGGAAGAAATGAAACCCAAAATGAGTTTAAAAAGAATGTGGAATTTTTGACTTGCACTTTCTTTGGCCTATTTGTAGGTCGCTGATTTCACTTGCTGACCGCATATGGTGACGCAAGTGACACCCCGGTTTGGCCCAACTACTGCATATAACTTGAGCCTAGTCCATGGCCATTTACGGGTGACAGAATTCACTTACGCTCGGTACGTGGTCTGACCGTAACTATTTGATAGTGGTTCAGTAAAATGTCTGTAACTTCTTATTCCGAACTCAGATTGCGAATGGTTGGATTAATTGGAAATAGATTCACAGAGATTAATTTTATGGGTATAACACCCAAAAATACTTTTTATATTGGGAGATATGATTTTTTAATATTGACCCTTGCCCGTAAGCTCAATATAAGCTTCGTACTTCTTACCGCAAGTACATAGCCTTTCACCTATGGCCAAGATACGACTGGTAAATTTCATATACGGTTCGTACATGGCGTCATACTTGGTTAACAGTATATTTTTCATTCTATATCCATCCACGACTCAAAGTATGATGCGTAAGTGAAATTTATGGCCGTATTTCACATAATAAAAGACGCAACACCTTCAAACTTGATCTTTTTAATCTTTAATTAACTCCAAAAATTTTTAACACTTTATAACTCATGATTAAACGTTCCAAAAACTTAAGAACCATAAAAAAATTTTGGATTTTTTTTTACTCACATATGCTGAACTGATAAAACCTTAGCACAAACAGCGAGGAGTTATATCACCCCCTTAGGATCATTCATCCTCGAATAAGAGTTGTGGATCTAAATAACACTAACTCTTGAAATTTTCAATGAATTTGAGAGAGTTTCCTTTGTAAATAGTGCTGTCCCATAATCTCAAAACACAAGCTAGTTGACCAAAAATACAAATACTAAACTCATAAGGCATCACAATAAATAATTCAGAATAAGAATGCTAATAACACAAACATGGTCCCTCTTGGCCTCATAAATCACAATTGAACCTGAAAATCAATTATGGTGCATAATCATACCTTTATTACTGATCATCAACAATTAATTACATCACCATCACAAGAGATCGAGGAGAACATTCATAGTCATAAATTGCTTAAAGTATGAGTAGAGCCTTAACTCTTGGGCATAAACATAAGACATGTATATAGAATTACTTGAGAGATATAGGCATGGAGCATGAATGTGACATTTCTCAACTCCACTTACATTTGTCAATGGGAATCCTCACAGACATAGAAAATGAAACACCTTAAAGAATGTTATCTAAGTAAGAATACTTCACATACAAGCTTTATAAGGCAAGAGTAGAGGGTCACTTCGGACATAGACATAACTTGGTGCATAGGGTCATGAATAGAACACCGTGGGTAAGAATGACATCCTTGGTGCCTTATAATAGTTATGGGCTCATAAGCCACTAAGAAGTGAAACGTAGCACAAGCCCTTAATATTTTTACGTTCATAATTCACACCTACATTGTACAATCATAACTTAAAGCTTCTATCGGTAACATCGCTAGGAGCGAAATATAATAAGGAGAGAATCGTGGGCATGAGTCATATAAAATTGGAATAAAGCATCAAGATTTTAATATGTTCCTAACATGACAATAGGGTCTATGAGTAGAGCATCACATTAGCTTAGACTTTGCTCAAGCACATGGGTTGTAAAGAAAAGAGATAAGGGAGATGAAATTAGAGCATCTCTTATTATTATAGGAGTAGGCACGACTAAGTTTCTTGGTCACAATATTTTTAATGGATCTATCTCTTACTTACCAACCTTCAACCACTGATCATATCGGCCACTGAAATTTCGTCACTCTCTTAGATTTCACAATCTCAAAAGACACGTCAGAGGATTTCACTTACGTATTTCCTGAATCAACATTGAAGCACCATAAATAAAAGATCATATAACTTAAAAATTGATGAAGTCATGTATACATTCTGTAACATTCCAAAATTTATCTAGATCAAACTTATACTTAGCATGAAAAACCATAAAGAACCAAAAAAAATTTCTCAGAACGACCGAGACAATGAGTCATTGTCAGTTGTAATGACCCGTTGTCTGAGTTGTTGTCAGCCTTACAGAAAGTCCTTCCTGAACCAGCGAGCCCAATAACGGGTCGTGGAAGATACCACTGACCCATCCTGTTGAGCCATTGGGAGAATTTCGAGAAGGCAAGAAATCCATCCTAGTGACAACGAGTGGCAACAACGACCCGTTGTTACACACAATGAGTTGTCGTTGCCATCCGTGAGCCAAGTTCAAAAAATCCCAGTGGCCAGGACGAGTGGTGAAAATGATTCGTTGGTGGGACCAATGAGTCATTGTGTCGCTCGTTGGTAGGGGTCCAAGCTTAAGTTCAAAAATCTGTCCAATGACCACAAGAGGAACTAACGACCCATTGGTTCATCCAACGAGTCATTGTCCTCTCTTGTTGACCAGTTCCAGTGAGCTCAGATTTAAGGATGAGGACCAACTACTGGTCCCAATGAGCCGTGCTATCAACCAACAACTCGTTGTGTGGCCTGTTGGATCCTAACGACAGTTTTTCTAGAATTTAGTTCAGGGGCATTTTTGTAACTTCTCATATTTTTAATCCCTAAACTATGTCATTCTGGGCTCGTTTGGGGGGGGGGCATTAAAGGGGGGTGATCGACTTAATCCCCTCTCATTCCTCTCAACTCATGATTTTCAGAATGTAGGAGTTCCAAACATATATTTCAGAGCAAAGCTAGGGCTTTCAGTTTTCTTTCAGACTTCTCCAGATTTTTTCAAGAATTCTACTCCAGTTATGTGGTAATTCAATAAGGGAGTTGCTCTTCTGCCCCAAAAACCGTCTGTAATTTCTTATCAGTTCTAGCCCTGAAGATTAGAAGTAGGGTTAAATTTTTAGTCAGATTCTGAATATTTCTCGTGGAGTGTAGTTCTTATGAATTCTTGCTATGTTTTCACTACTTACTAAACATGCTGTTATTCTCTTCACGAAATGTTGTTTTAGCCCTAGTTCTATGAATACAATAAACTAGATATTGCATAATTGTCTAGATACAAATGTTGCTTGACTTTGTTAGTTCTTGAATTTTCATGTTATTACCATCATGTGAGTTCACAATCAGTTTGCATGCTAATCCAGTCTCAATTAGTAATTAGCATTTTCAGTATCTTTTTGTAAGTCAGCGCATCAGTTTGACGATAGTCAGTTCTTGAGGAGTTTAGTAATATACTCTAGTTCCAGTTATAAGATTGTTCTTAAACAGTTACGATGCTTCCAGATAAACAGCTCTGGCCAATCTTAAACACTAGCTTTCAGTTATCAGGTCCGACAGACTCTCAGGGTACTTACAGATAAGTATTCCTGACTTAGTCTAGGACATCAGTTTCGAGCTATCAATTTAATAGTCAAGCCAGGACGATCCAGTGGGAGTAGGACTTAACATTGAGTGGGCTAGGGTTCCAGCTCGCCCAGGTTCCCAGAAGGATGTTGCCACCGTAGGTCATTAGCCCAACGGGCCTTAGACTTGTGATCACCCAAATCAGCCACTATACCCTGGCAAGGTATAGTGGGCTCTCACCGATGGGGTTTATACATCGGACTCCATGTCTAGCTCACATGGTTATATGTCGGTTATAGACTCTCCCACTTTTCAGTATAGTTCAGTTTAGCTTAGTCTTAGTTTAGCTCTGATCATTCACTCAGTCTTAGGACATGTTTATGACCGTTAGCCAGGGTCTACACTGACCTTATCATAATTATAGCTAAGCTTCTATTAGTTCTCAATATCAGTTGGTCATTTCATGTTATTTTAGTTCAACTGCTTATTTTTCATGCTTTATGTATATCTCACTTTCTCAATACATTCAAAGTACTGATGCATACTTTCTATGCTGTATCGTGTTATGATACAGGTGTAGGTTCTCTGTCTCAGCACCGTCAGTAGTATCCTCCTGATGATTTCAGCAGTAGCCCTATTGGTGAGTCCTCATCTTCCAAGGAAGATGTTTTCTTTTTAGTCAGTCTTTATTTAGTCAGACTTTAGAGTTAGTTGGGGGCTTGTCCCAGCAACTCGCCAGTTAGTAGTCAGCTTTCAGACATAGTCGTTCAGGGTTCATTCAGTTATGTTTACTCATTTCAAAACAATATTACTTGAATAATTATTTTTTTTGCACAGTTTTCGCTTACGTTTAAATTAGTATACCAATGCGATGTTAAGCCATGGGTTCACTTGGGACCACTTGTGGCTCCAAGTATTGTGTCTTATTCAGGGTGTAGACTTGGGTCGTGATAAACTTAGTATCAGAGTACTAGATTTAGAGTATCCTAAGATGTATGAAAGCCGCGTCAAGTAGAGTCCTTTTCATGGGTGTGAAGCGTGCCACATTATAAGTGGGGTGGCTACAAGGCGTTCTTAGAAAATGTCCCTTTTATTTATACTCCTTATCGTGCGTTGAGCTTAATCCTAGAAATGTCCTCCTAACTCGTGCTCCATTCATTTAAGTGAAATTTGCCTCCAAAATGAGGAAATAGAAGGAGGGATGACAATGCCAACCGACCTGCCCCACCAGCATCCCCACAGGACGATCAAGTGTCCTTTGTAGAATTTCGAGCGGCGATTTAGCTGTTGGCTCAGATTGTGACCAACCAAGTGAACCAGCAGGTGGTTCCAGTGAATGTAAATGGATCTGTAGCAGCTGCCAGTGTTTGGGACTTCACTCGGATAAACCCTTCATCTTTTCATGGATCTAATATGGGAGAGGACCCGCATGAGTTTGTGGATGAGGTGCAGAAGATCACTCGAATTATGGGTGTTAGTTCCGTAGAGAGTGCTGATCTGGCTGCCTACCAGTTGAAAGGGGTGGCTCAGATTTGGTACAACCAGTGGAAGGAAGGGGGGCCAGTAGAAGCAATATTAGTAGAATGGGATGAGTTCGCTACGACATTTCTCGATAGATTCTTTCCTCGAAAATTAAGGGAGGCCAAGGTCGCAGAATCATGAATTTGAGGCAGGGTAACAAAATAGTGGAAGAGTATGCATTGGAGTTCACTCAACTATCGAGGTATGCTCTAGAGATGGTTGCTAAGCTAAGGGCTCGCATGCTCAAATTTGTCAATGGAGTTTCAGATTTGGTATTGAATGAGTGCAGAACTGCAATGCTCATCAAGGACATCGACCTCTCTAGCCTTATCATTCATGCACAACAGATTGAGGCAGAGAAGTTGAAGGATATTGAGTGGGAGAGAAAATAGGCAAGGACAGGTTGAAGATGGCCAGCAGAGGACAGGCAACAACAATCTCCTACAACAGCAGCAGCAGAGACCTCCAACACCCACAAAAGCTAGTGCTCCTTCTTCCCGATCCCGTAACGACCAAAGGGATGCAGCATTAGGCTCCCAGTCCCTGAGTCACCCCTCCATCAACGGCTTTCCAGCTTGTCCTTAATGTGGCAGGAACTATCTGAGTGAGTGCCACATGGATAAAGAGGGTTGCTTCAGATGAGGGCAATTGGGTCACAGGCTAAAGGTGTTACACCTCGTAAATGTTAACAATTAGTAAGCGTACGCATGGACTTGTGATGAGTAAAAATAGCTTGACACGTGTGGAAAAAGCCTTAGAAATAGGGCCGGGTGAGGCTAGGCCACGAAGGGCTAGTGCGATGCACCAACCGGCATTGCACTGGTCGGTGCGACGCGCCAGGCACTGGGGTGCGATGGGGGNACTGGCGTGGGGCGCCCCCTGCCATCGACCTCATATTTATATATACCCCCTTAACTTAAATTTTAGTCATTTCCAAATATCCCCTTGGCCAGAAGTAACAGAATACGTAGATTTCAATCGTTTTTCATCTGATTATGCTACCAAACACCGTTCAATCTCAAATTAACTTTGGGTAACGAGTTCTAGGCCTACGGGAAGCATTACTACAGAGTTATTTTCTTAAAATACGCTGAACAAATCAAAACTCCGTTGAGTAGAAGCTATCAGAATTGCTCCAAATTGATTGCTAAGCAGTCACATGCTTTAGGTAAGTATTTATCCCTTCTGAACTCTCGAGAAATTATAGTTTTTCGACTGTATTTCACGAAGTTGAATTAGAGTCACTATTAGTATCGAAAGTTGTCATTTTTTCCAAATTTAGTATTGAAATTAGTCCCATTTTTCCAATATTAAGGTTACAATTGGGAAGAGCTGCCGAATGAAATTGAAATTCATCAGTTAATTGGGAATCGACAATCGAGGTATGTTGAGGCAAATCCCTTCGACAAGTTATTTTTTATTATATTATAATATGTCTTGAGCCCTCGTAAGAAGGTTAGAAGTATGTCATTTGTGGTTAGCTTCTATTGTTAGTTGAGACCAATACTTTATGTTTAGTTTTGGATTAACTCTGCCCTGTATAGCCTTCCATGACCAACCCCAGGGTTATTAGCTGTGTTGTCGCCCGCCAGGGGCCATATGACGTTGCTCCAAGGAGCGATATGCCATCCCAAGGGATGATGCAGAGGCCCAAGGGCCATTTTACAGTCCATTCCATGGCTGGGCTATTATCTTTATGCCGTATTGGCATCATACTCTCGTTGAGCCTGGTGCCCAGGGTGCAGTTATCAGGAGTCCACTGGACTCATACACAACTACAGTCCAGGGGCCGAGTGGGGTTAGTTGCAGACCCAAGGGACCGGTAGGTTGGCTATAGTTACCAATTAACTCACTTTGACCTTGTTAGGGGTATGTAGATTGAAGTGTGCTCGCCAGGGCTTATAGGGGCCCCGAGCGGGTTATTCTGTGCGGATTGTACCTTACAGGCTTATGGAGGCCAGGTAAGGTTCTTGTTTGCACTATTTACTGGTAGATTAGACAGTAGGTTGTTAAGCAATTCAGGTGGTCTCTCTATCCCTTCTATTCAGTTGCTTTCATTTTTATTTCAGCTTTATTCACTCATTTTCACTTACTGCCTTACATATTCGATACATATTGTACTGACCCCATCCTTGGGCGCTGCATTACTTACCTGCAGGTGCAGATAGACGCGAATCAAGACCTTCTTAGCTTTCAGTCAGAGTCAGCAGTACAATCAGCTCCCTTCCTCCGGAGCTAATAGTTAGAAGGTCTGCTCTTTTGATTGTATGGTTTATGGGTAGGTCGGGTCCATGTCTCGACCATTGTTCCACTCCTAGAGCCTTGTAGGCTACATATTTTCAGTTGTTAATTTTGTCATTGGCGGTGTGGGTCCTATATATGTTTCATTTTGTGTGATGGCCACGTGGGGCCTTGTTTAGCTGTTAGTTAGTGGCCTTGTTGTCTATAGTATAGTTGTAGTTGCTTGATTTTCATTCTGCTAAAACTAGACAGCATGGTGTTCTTGTTGGCCCGCATAGGATTCCCTTTTATTGCTTATTGTTGGTTAGCTATTTTATTTTACAAGTGGCTATACGGCCTTGTCGATCCGAGGCTGTATTTATAGCCAAGATATAACTCATTGTTTTATTGAATTGAGTTGTAGGCATGCACCAAACGTGCATAAGCCCAGTCAGGTCAGTCAGATCCCAGTGTGACACTAGTGCCAATCATTCCTCTCAAGGTTGGGCGTGACAAACTTGGTATCAAAGTAGGTCGCATCTCAGAGAGTCTGCTAGCTGTGTCAAGTAGAGTCTTGTCTATGGATGTGTTGTGCATCACATTCTATAGACAAAAGGCTACCAGGCATGTTAGGGTGGTTACTCTTCTTTCTCTTCCACTCGTGCTATAGAGCTATGCTGTATAGGGTTAAGTCCCTAAGCTTACTATATTCTTCTTGTCTAAATAGAAATGTCGGACACGCGACAGACTACGACCGATTGAAAGTTAGATACAACTGCAGGAGAAGGCACTAGCAGGGTGCCTCAGTCAGAGCCAGCCCGATATGAGGGTAATAGAGAGGCTTCATCTCTATATCCCCAACATTATCCGCCATGCCAGGAGCCATTTAGAGCACTAGATGTGTCAGCACCACCTCCAACGGTTCCTATACCAATACCATCAGATCAGGAGTTTAGGAGTGATGTCTTCATGTTAGCTCAAATGATGGATGCGCAGCGTCAGCCAGTGGCACCTGTGGTTGTTGAGTCTTCAAGAGGACCTGGAAGTTCGAGGGTTCGGGAGTTCCTTACCCTAAGTCTCTCGCATTTTACAGGGATGAATCGGGAAGAGGACCCTCAGTACTTCCTGGAACAATTGCAGCGTATTTTTAGGGTAATGCATGCTACGCCGGCAGAGTCGGTTGAATTAACGGTATTTCGACTACAGGACATAACAGTGCTATGGTACGAGAGCTGGGCGAGGTCTCGAGGAAGAGACACTCCCCCTACGACTTGACCCAGTTTCTCAAAGGCCTTCTTGGATCACTACATTTCGCGGGAAATTCGACAAGCCCAGGTAGATTGGTTTTTGCACTTGGAGCAGGGTTCAATGAGTGTCGGGGAATATGCTATGAGATTTGATTCCTTGGCAAGGTATGCACCAACTTTTGTAAACACTATACCAACTAGAGTGAATCAATTTACTATGGGACTACTTACAGATTACGTGGAAACTTGTGTTACAGCTACTCTGTGGGAGGACATGGACATTGCCCCCATTCAGGACTTCACTTAGAATATTGAGGGGACCAGGCAGCGAAAGCGGGAGACAGAGAGAACAAATCAAGAGCAGCTCCATAGGGCCAGACCCAGTGACATGCAGGTAGAATTTCAGGGCATACTCAAGCCACAAATATCAGGAAGGCCACCCAGACCCCCACCTCCATAGCAGCACCAAGGTAGTAGATCAGACTGCCGAGGGCAGTCAGGGCTCGGTGAGAGCTTGATCACGGGAAATAATATAGGTCCCGTGATACGCTTTACAACTTAAATTAATCGTGTTGTCTAAGTTATTTTATACATTTTCATGTGATTTTATATAAAAGTGAAGATATGTGCTAACCAACATGATTAGCCTTTGTTTTGTAGGTTTTTG
>JACEIK010001709.1:202816-225614 GCA_018107945.1 Datura stramonium | reverse complement strand
TAATTATGTGAAATAACAATTGATAGTCCCATGCTTGTTCCATTGCAAATCGTATTATCGCATGATTAATTGGTTTTAACTCTATGTTGCTCCTAAAGCAATATCAGAATATTTCGTTGACCCAAACCTAGACTTAATTATTCTTCAAACGTAAATGTCTATAACCAACACTTTAGATGTTTAAGATTCACGCTATAAATGGATAGTTAGAGGAATGGGTCCAGTCCCTGTGGGTTCGACAATCCGATTCTTAAAAAGAGACACTATATTACTTGCACCACCCGTACACTTGCAGGCTCATCAGAGCTCATAGGCATCAGGTTCTCAGCAGCAGAGGGGGTCGGATCAGAGTAGACCTACGGTGCCACGTTGTGCTATTTGCAGTCGACGTCATCTTGGGACATGCAGGTATGATTCTACTGCTTGTTACACTTGTGGACAAGAAGATCACATGATGAGGGATTGTCTAGCCAGAGGTTAGGGTGATCAAGACCGACAGTACAAATCTTCAGCAGGGTTACATGCTCCAGCACCTTCAGCAGGGCGTAGGCCCTCAATTTCAGCTAGCAGAGGCCGAGGAAGGTCAGGGGCATCTAGATCAGGCAGCGGTCCAGATCACACTTATGCTTTACCGAGGCGACAGGAGTCAGAGTCATCACTGGATGTTGTGACAAGTATGCTGGACATTTTCTCTCACCTAGTTTATGTTTTGATAGACCCAGGTTCTACCTTGTCCTATGTTACCCCATTAGTGGCCCAAAAGTTTGGTATAATTCCAGAATTTCTCCAGCGATCCTTTTCAGTATCTACACCCTTCGATGATTCTATAATAGGATGGGGGTGTACGGTAGAGGTCGTCGGTCATCAGACTTTAGCAGATTTAGTGGAGCTAGAAATGATCGACTTTGATGCAATTATGGGTATGGACTGGCTAGCATAGTGTTATGACAATGTAGAGTGCTGGACCAAGACGATCTGATTCCACTTCCCGGGGGGGTAGTGAGAGAGTGGAAGGGCATTGCAGCTATGCCAAAACGTAGGTTCATATACTATCTTTGAGGGAGAAAATTAATCAAAAAGGGTTATATATATCATATTTTCAGGGTTTAGGATATCCAAGCAGAATCCCCGACTCTTCAGTCCATTCCAGTGGTCAATGAATTTCTGAATGTGTTTCCAGATGAACTTCCTGGTATTCCCCCAGAACGGGAAATCGATTTCTCTATCGACTTGTTACCAGGTACTGAGCCTATATCGAGCCCTCCATACCGAATGAATCCAGCTGAATTGCGAGAATTGAAGGAGCAGTTCAAAGATGGCTCTCTCTTCATGTGCATTGACTACCTACAGTTAAACAAAGTTACTATTAAGAATAAATACCCACTTCCCAGGATAGATGACTTGTTTTATCAGTTACAGGGGGTGAAATATTTCTCTAAGATCGATTTGAGGTCAGGGTATCACCAGGTACTGGTTCGGGAGAAAGATATCCTGAAGACAGCTTTCAAGACCAGCTATGGCCATTTTGAATTCCTAATCATGTCCTTCGGGTTGACAAATGCTCCAACGGTGTTCATGGATCTGATGAACAGCATCTTCAGGCCGTATTTAGATCTGTTTGTAATAGTATTTATCGATGACATCCTAGAGTGCTCCTGTTCAGAAGCAGCACACCGAAATCATTTGCAGACGTACTTCAGACTCTCAGAGATCGTTAGTTGTATGCAAAATTTTCTAAATGTGAATTTTGGATGAATTCTGTGGCCTTCCTGGGCCATATTGTGTCATAGGCCGACATTCAGGTTGATTCGCAAAAAAATGAGGCAGTAAAGACATGGCCTAGACCTACAACTCCAATGGAAGTTTGTAGTTTCCTGGGATTAGCTGGGTATTACTGGAGGTTCGTGGAAGGATTTTCTACTCTATCAACACCCTTGACTAAATTGACTCAGAAAGCCACCAAATTTCAGTGGACTGAGGCCTGTGAGCGGAGTTTTCAGGAACTGAAGAATAGATTAACGTCGGCACTAGTGTTAGCCTTACCAGAAGGCTTAGAGGGTTATGCTGTATATTGTGACGCTTCAGGCATTGGGTTAGGATGTGTCCTGATGCAGCACGGTAAGGTAATTGCCTATGCTTCAAGGCAGCTAAGAAAACATGAAAAGAACTATCCCACTCATGACCTGGAGTTAGCCGTAGTGGTTCACGCCTTGAAAATCTGGAGACATTACCTGTATGGGGTGTACGTGGACTTTTTTACTGATCACAAGAGCCTCCAATACATCTTCACATAGAAGGAATTGAATTTGCAGCAGTGTCATTGGTTAGAGTTGCTGAAGGACTACGACGTGAACATTTTGTATCACCCAAGGGAAGGCTAATATTGTAGCAGATGCACTTAGCCGCAGATCTATGGAAAGCTTGGCACATCTGAGGCCAGAAAAATGGGAAATAGCTCGAGAATTGTACTGGTTATCTAGCTTAGCCACCCAGATTGTGGACTCAGAGGATAATGGGGCTGTGATTTAGAATACCGCAGTATCATCCCTGGTTGTGGAGGTGAAAGAGCGGAAATATGAAGATCCTAAATTGGTATAGCTCAGAGATAAGGTTCAACAAGATGAGTTAGCGGCATTTGAATTGACAAAAGATGGGTTCTTGAGATTTAGGGGTCGCCTTTGCGTTCCTGATGTGGCGGGACTTCGCCAGCAGATCATGGCAAAGGTACATTATTCCCATTATTCCCTTCATCCAGGTTTGAAAAAGATGTATCATGACATAAAGGAAATATATTGGTGGCTGGGAATGAAAAAGGGTGTAGCATAATTTGTAGCACAATGTCCTAATTGTCAGTAGGAAAAGCCGCACATCAGAAACCCGACGGATTAACTCAGGATATAGCAGTGGCTATGTGGAAATGTGAAGCGATCTATTTGGACTTTATGATAGGATTACCCGTACTAGGCGCAGATTCAATTCTATTTAGGTCATTGTTGACAGGTTAACAAGATCAGCTCATTTCTTACCAGTGAGGACTACCTTCTCTGCCGAAGACTATGCTGAGTTGTATATTAAAGAGATAGTCCAACTACATGGTGTCCCCGCCTCTATTATTTCTGACAGAGGGGCATAGTTTACAACTAGATTGTGGCAGTATTTTCATAAAGGATTGGGGACGCAGGTCAATCTAAGCACAACATTCCATCCCCAGACAGAAGGTCAGGCAGAACGCACAATTCAGACGCTTGAGGATATGTTACGGGCATGTGTATTAGATTTCAGAAGAAGTTGGGACGAACATTTACTCCTTATCGAATTTTCATACAATAACAGTTACCACTCTGCAATTCAGATGGCACCTTTGAGGCCTTGTACGAGCGAAAATACAGATCTCCTATCGGGCGGTTTGAAGTAGGAGAGTTAGGGTTAGTAGGACCGGATATGATTCACCAGTTAGAAGAGAAGCTCAAACTCATCGGAGAGCATTTGTTAATAGCCTAGAGTTTCCAGAAGTCTTTCTGATGTGCGGCTTAGAGATTTAGAATTTGAGGTTGATGATTGGGTATTTCTCAAGGTGTCGCCCATGAAGGGCGTGATGAGGTTCGGCAAGAAGGGTAAGTTTAGCTCTAGATTTATTGGCCCATATCTGATCCTCTGAAGGGTAGGCCGAGTAGCATATGAACTAGAACTACCTGCAGAGCTAGACTCTGTCCACCCAGTCTTTCACATGTCAATGCTGCGGAGTGCATAAGAGATCCGTTTCGAGTGGTGCCAGTTGAGGACGTTGAGGTCACTGAGAAGCTAGCCTATGAAGAGGTTCTAGTTGCCGTACTAGATCAACAGGTTCGCAGGTTAAAAACTAAAGATGTAGCCTCTGTTAAGGTATTATGGGGGAACCAGAGTAAAGAAGAGATGACCTAGGAAGTTGAGGATGACATGAAGTCTAGGTATCCTCACTTGTTCCAGGACTGATTCAGATTATGCAGTTAAAGGTGATGTTGTTATTCAGTTGTTATTTTACTGCTTGTGTTATCGGTACTGTTAGCTAGCTACCTCTTGTGATGAAATAGTTGTTTATAGCGCCCTGCGAGGCGCATGTGTTGGACTTTCTACGTTTCAGGTTTTCGGATAGTCCACCATACAGGGGAGACTCTGGAGAAATTTTCCCAAGTCTTGATAGTTAACTTCTTTAATCCTGAGAATGACATTCGAGGATGAATGTTCCTAAGAGGGGNCTCTTAACTTAAATTTTAGTCATTTCCAAATATCCCCTTGGCCATAAGTAATAGAATACGTAGATTTCAATTGTTTTTCATCCGATTATGCTACCAAACACCGTCCAATATCAAATTAACTTTGGGTAACAAGTTCTAGGCCTATGAAAAGCATTACTACGGAGTTATTTTCTCGAAATACGCTCGGCAAATCAGAACTCCGCCGAGTAGAAGCTATTAGAATTTCTCCAAATTGATTCCTAAATGGCCACAAGCTTTAGGTAAACATTTCTCCCTTCTAAACTATGGGGAAGTTATAGGTTTTCGGCCGTATTTCGTGACGCTGAATTAGAGTCACTATTAGTATCAAAAGTTGCCATTGTTTTTGAATTTAGTATTGAAACTAGTCCCATTCTCCCAGTATTAAGGTTACAATTTGGAAGAGCTACCGAATACAATTGAAACTCGTCCAGTTAATTGGGAATCAACAATCGAGGTATGTTGAGGGAAATTCCTTCGGCAAGTTATTTTATATTGTATTGAAATACAACTTGAGCCCTCGTAAGAAGGTCAGAAGTATGTCTTTTGTGGTTAGCTGCTATTGTTAGTTGAGACCAGTAATTTATGTTTAGTTTGGGATTGACCCTGTCCTGTATAGCCTTCCGTGACCAACCCCAGGGTTACTAGTTGTGTCGTCGCCCGCCAGGGGCCATATGACATTGCTCCAAGGAGCGATATGTCGTTCCAAGGGAAAATGCAGAGGCCCAAGGGCCATATTAGAGTCCATTCCATGGCTGGACTATTATCTTTATGCCGTATTGGCATCACACCCTCATCGAGCCCGGTGCCAGGGTGCAGTTATCAGGAGTCCACTGGACTCAGACACAACTATAGACCAGGGGCCGAGTGGGCTCAGTTGTAGACCCAGGGGACTGGTAGGTTGGCTATAGTTACTAGTTGACTCAGTTTGCCCTTGTTAGGCGTGTTTAGATTGAAGTGTCTTTGCCAGGGCTTATGGGGGGCCTGAGCAGGTTATTCTGTGTTGATTATAACTTCCAGGCTTATGGGGGCCAGGTAAGGTTCTTGTTTGCACTATTTACTAGTAGATTGGATAGTAGGTCGTTAATCTATTCAGGTGGTATCTCTATCCCTTCTATTCAATTTCTTTTAGTTTCATTTCAGTTTTATTAAGTTATTTTAACTTATTGCCTTACATATTCGATGCATATTATATTGACGCCCATCCTTGGGCGCTGCATTACTTGCCTGCAGGTGCGGCTATTCGATGCATATTATATTGACGCCCATCCTTGGGCGCTGCATTACTTGCCTGCAGGTGCGGATAGATGCGGATTAGGACCTTCTTAGCTTTCAGCCAGAGTCAGCAGTACAGTCAACTACCTTCCTCTATAGCTAATAGTTAGAATGTCTTCTCTTTTGATTGTATAGTTTATGGGTAGGTCCGAGCCTTGTCTCAACCATTGTTTCACTCCTAAAGGCTTGCAGGCTACAGATTTCCAGTTGTTTGTTTTGTTGTTGGCCCTGTGGGGCCTATATATGTTTTATTTCATGTGATGGCCGTGTGGGGACTTGTTTAGCTGTTAGTTAGTGGCCTTGTCGACTATAGTATAGTTGTAGTTGCCTGATTTTCATTCTGCTAAAACTAGACAGCATGATGGTCTTGTTGGCCCGCATAAGATTCCCTTTTATTGCTTGTTGTTGGATAGTTGTTTTCTCTTACAGGTGGCTATACGACCTTGTGGTCGGGTTTACAGTCGAGATATAGCTCGTTGTTTTCTTGAATTGAGTTGCAGGCATGCACCAGACGTGCATAAGCCCAGCCAGGTCAGTCAGATCCCAATGTGGCACTAGGTGCCAGTCATGGCTCCCAAGGTGGGGTGTGACAAAAGGAGTGCCGTCAGCTGGACGGGGGAAAACTCAGTGTACTCCTTCAATAGCCCCAGCAGGTCATCCAGCTCAACAAGGTAATACTTTAAGTACAGATGGCGGCTAGCGCCAAATCCGTTTTTATTCTTTGTCCTCTCGTCAGGATCAAGAGAGCTCCCTATTAATTCATGAATAATAATTCAAGGGCGTGAATCGAGTACTTCTAGCTGCTTCGCCTACGCACGTAGGTTCAGGGCTAGACCGACTACTCACTGAGTAATTCAACAAAATAAGTTTCTCTCCATTACCTAGAGAAAAAAGAAGTTCGCAGATGCATTGGCAACACTGGCCTCCATGATAAACATTCCTGAGGGAAAGTCCAGAAGCCGAATGAAACCAAAGTTTCATGGTCATTTCCTGCAAGAGATTTCCACACTGGGAGGCATTCTCTTCAGTCTCTCGATGCAATTGGGCAATTTCAACAGGAGAAAGGCCTGGGATTGATCAAACTTTTTCGATCCAAAGTGTTTCACAAGGGAATCCATGGTAGAGCTCCGCTCTTGCAATCGGGTCATTGCTTGAAAAATCGAGATCTTCACTTCAATTCAAGGGAAAACCCATTTCCTAGTCACTGGGCTATGGTCACGGGTATAGTTATGTATTTTCTATCGAGATGTATATTCCCTACAAGATCTGGGAGCCACACTGTCATTTGTGACTCCTTACATACATGTTCAGTTCACTATCAGACCAGAAGTCCTCTCGAAATCGTTCTCAATCTCTACTCCAGTTGGTGAGTCAGTTAGAGCCATCGGGGTATATAGAAATTGCTAAGTCTTAGTGTTGAGTAAAGTTATTTCAGTTGATCTAGTAGAGCTAGACATGGTCGATTTCAACATCATTCTTGGCATGGATTGGTTACATTCCGGCTATGCCTCAGTCGACTGCTGAACCAGAGTCGTCAGGTTTCAGTTTCCCAATAAGCCAGTCTTAGAATGGATTTGGTAGTGTTTTAGTGCCTAAGGGTCAATTTATTTCCTACCTTAAGGCAAAGAAGATAATTTCAAAAGGGTGCATTTATCACCTAGTTCGGGTCAAAGATTCTAGCTACGAGACTCCAACTATTCAATCAATTCCAGTTGTCAGCGAATTGCCTTACGTATTTTTTGAAGATCTTCCCAGAGCCCCTCCCAAACGAGAAGTAGACTTCGATATAGACCTTCTTCCAAATACTCTGCCCATCTCTATTTCTCCTTACAGAATGGCTCCAATTGAGCTTAAGGAGTTGAAGGAATAGCTGAAGGACCTTCTGGATAAGGGCTTCATCAAGCCCAACATCTTTCCATGGGGTGCTCCAGTATTGTTCATGTGAAAGAAAGAAGGTACCCTCAGAATTTGTATCGACTACCGTCAGCTGAACAAAGTTACAGCCAAGAACAGGTATCCCCTACCTAGGATTGAAGATTTGTTCGATAAACTTCAGGGAGCCAGCTGTTTTTCCAAGGTAGATCTCAGGTCGGGATATCATTAGGTTAGGGTCAGGGAATGTGACATACCGAAAACAACTTTCAGAACTTGGTATGGTCACTATGAATTTGTGTTTATGTCGTTTGGACTAACCAATGCCCCTGTAGCTTTTATGGACCTAATGAACATGGTATTCAAACCGTACCTGGATATGTTCGTCATTGTTTTCATAGATGATATTTTGGTATACTCCAGAAATGATGAGGATCATGCTAACCATTTGAGGATAGTGTTGCAGACTCTCAAAGACTGCCATTTGTTCGCTAAATTCAATAAGTGTGAATTCTGCCTGAAGTTTGTAGCCTTCCTCGGTCATGTAGTCTTAGGTGAGGGTAATCAGGTAGATCCCCAAAAGATAGCAGCAGTGAAAGACTGGCCAAGACCCACTTCCCAAATAGATATCAGGAGCTTCTTGAGTTTAGCTGGTTATTATCGACGGTTTGTAGAGGGGTTTTCTTCTATTGCATCTCCTCTGACTAAGATGACTCATAAAAAAGTTAAATTTTAGTGGTCAAATGCATGTAAGAAGTATTTCCAAGAGTTAAAGACTTGACTCACTACAACTCCGATTTTGACCTTACCATTAGGGATATATGGGTTCGTAATCTATTGTGATGCTTCTCGCGTTGGCCTCGCTACATTGTAATGCAGTGGGGTAAGGTGGTAGTTATGCCTCTAGACAGCTCAAGGTTCATGAAAAGAACTATCCGACTTATGATCTTGAATTGGCGGCGGAGGTGTTTGCCTTGAAAATATGGAGGCATTACCTTTATGGGGTTCACGTAGATGTTTTCACTGACCATAAGATCCTTCAGTACATGTTTAGTCATAATTATTTAAACCTTCATCAGAGAAGGAGGCTGGAGTTATTAAAATATTATGGCATGAATGTGCTATATCATCCGAGCAAGGCCAATATAGTGGCGGATGCCTTAAGAAAGATGTCCATGAGGAGCTTTGCTTATGTTAAGAGGGAAGAATGGAGATGGCAAAGGATATTCACAGGTTAGCTTGATTGGGAGTTCAGTTAGTGGATTCAGGCGAGTGGGGAGTTGTAATTCTGAGTGGATCAGAATCCTCACTGATAGTAGAGGTTAAGTCAAAGAAGGATGAAGACCTCATACTCCTAAAACTGAAAGAAGCAGTCTTAAGGAAAGAATTAGAGGCTTCTCAAAAGGGGGAGATACTGTGCTTTGTTACCAGGGCAAACTATGTGTTCCGAACATAGATGACTTAAGATAGCGGATACTGGCAGAAGCACACAACTCCAGATATTCTATCCACCCAGGTGACACTAAGAGGTACCATGATCTACGAGAATTCTACTGGAGGAACGACATTTAGAGGGACATTGTAGAGTTTGTGGCTAAGTGTCCGAAATTCCAACAGGTTAAAGTTGAACATCAGAGACCTGGGGATATGAATCAGGATATCAACGTACCCATGTGGAAGTGGAAAGAAGTGAATATGGACTTCATTACAGGTTTACCTCGTACTCGTCGGCAACAAATTCCATTTGGGTGGTAGTGGATAGGATGACTAAGCCAGCATATTTCCTCTCAATTAAGACCACAGATCAAGCTGAGGACTATGCTAGGGTGTACATTCGGTAGTTGGTTAGACTACAGGGAGTCCCTTTGTCCATTAATTCAGATAGAGGTACCCAGTTCACCTCATATTTTTGGAAATCATTTTAGAAAGGACTTGGCACTTAGGTCAAGCTTGTCACAACTTTCATCCTCAGACAGATGGACAAGATGAGTGAACTATTCAGACCTTAGAAGACATGTTGAGGGCTTTTGTGATCCACTTCAAGGGTAGTTGGGATGATCACCTACCTCTCATCGAGTTTGCATACAACAACAGTTACCACTCCAGTATTCAGATGTCTTCATTTGAAGTATTATATGGTAGGAGGTGTAGGTTCCTACTGGGTGGTTTGAAGTTGGAAAATCCAATTTGATAGGGCCAGATTTAGTTCATGAGGCTATGCAGAAAGTGCAGCTTATTAGAGAAAGGTTGAAAACAACTAAGAGTCTCCAGAAATCTATGCAGATGTGAGGAGAAGAGAACTAGAATTTTCTATATATGATTGGGTTTATGTGAACATTTCATCTATGAAAGGGGTGATGAGGTTTGGAAAGAAAGGAAAACTTGGTCCGAGGTATGTAGGACCCTACAGGATCCTGAGGCGGATTGAAAATGTGGCCTATGAATTAGAGTTACCTTCAGAGTTAGCATTAGTACACCTAGTATTCCATGTGTCACTGTTGAAGAAGTGCATTGGTAATCTGACCTCAGTTATGCCACTAGATAGTGTGGATGTGAAAGATAGTCTCTCTTACGAAGAAGTCCCAGTTAAGATCCTAGACGGTCAGGTTCGTAAGCTGAGAAACAAGAAGGTTGCTTCAGTAAAGATTTTGTGGATGAACCAGCTAGTTGAGGGAGCCACATGGGAAGAAGAAGAAGACATGATGGTTAAATATCCCCATTTATTACCTTCCAGTTCAGTTTCAGCATCAGGTATTAAATTCCTCCTCATTACTCTATTCAGTTTCATAGTCAGTAGCTCTATTCATGTTTTCAAAGTGCACTCTAGTTGTGTCAACTCAGTTAGTATGCCTATTTCAATTCAGAGTCAGTCACTCCTTCAGAAATCAATTTATAGTTTCAATTTGGGAATTACAGGTCTTTTCCCAGTTTTTAGCAGTTTTAACCTTCATTCGAGGACAAATAATCCCAAGGGGGAGATATTGTAACACCCCAAAACTTTCCTATATCAAATGCAGATTTAGCATGAAAAGAAAACCAAAAAGAACCAGAAAACTTTTTCTCAGAACGACCTAGACAATGAGTCATGATCAGCTGTAACGTCCCGTTGTCTGAGTTGTTGTCAGCCCTGCAGGAGGTCCTTATTGAACCAATGAGCCTAGTAATGGGTCATGGAAGATACCAACGACCTGTCCTATTGAGCCGTTGAGATAAGTCTAGAAGTCAAGAAATCCATCCCAGTGACAACAAGTGGCAACAACGACCCATTGTTCCACATAACAAGTCGTTGTTTCCATCCATGAACTAAATCTAGAAAATCCCAGTGGCTAGGACGAGTGGTGGAAATGATCCGTTGGTGGGATCAACGATTCATTGTGTCGATCGTTGGTAGAGGTCCAAACTTAGGTTCAAAAATCTCTCCAATGACCACGAGAGGAACCAACGACTCGTTGGTTCCTCCAATTATTCATTGTCCCCTCCCGTTGTCTAGTTCCAATAGCCTCATATTTCAGGCCAAGGACCAACGACTACTCCCAATAAGTCGTGGTGTCAACCAACGACTCGCTGTGTGACCCGTTGGATCCCGACAACATATTTTTAAGAATTTAGTTTAGGGAAATTTTTGTAAAGTTCCATCTTTTTAATCCCTAAACTACATCACTTTGGGCTCGTTTAGGAGGGGATTAAAGGAGGGTGATCGAGTTAATCCCTCTCATTCTTATCAACTCACGATTTTCAGAACATAGGAGTTCTAGATAGACATTTTAGAGCTAAGCTAGGGTTTTCTATTTTCTTTTAGACTTCTCCAGATTTTCTCAAAAATTCTACTCTAGGTATGTGGGAATTCAACAAGGGAATTGTTCTTCCCTTGTGCCCCAAAAACTGTCTGTAATTCCTTATCAGTTCTAGCCCTGAAGATCATAAGTAGGGTTAAATTTTCAATCAGATTCTGAATATTTCTTGTGGAGTGTAGTTCTTATGAATTATTTCTATGTTTTCACTACTTACTAAACATGTTGTTATTCTCTTCATGAAATGTTGTTTTATCCCTAGTTTTATGAATACAGTAAACTAGAACTTGCATAGTTGTCTAGATACAAATGTTGCTTGACTTAGCTAATTCTTGAATTTCCATCCATCATGTGAGTTCACAATCAGTTTGCATGCTAATCTAGTCTCAGTTAGTAATTAGCCTTTTCAGTATCTTTCAATAAGTCAGCTCATAAGTTTGATGACAGTCAGTTCTTGAAGAGTTCAGTAATACTCTCTAGTTCCAGTTATCAGATTGTTCTTAGACGGTTATGATGCTTTCAAATAAGTAGCTTTGGCTAGTCTTAGAACACTAGCTTCCAGTTATTAGGTCCTACAAACTCTTAGGGTACTTCCAGATAAGTATTTTTGACTTAGCCTAGGGCATCAGTTTTGAGTTATCAGTTTAGTTATCAACTTAGGACTATCCAGTGGGAGTAAGACTTAGCACCGAGTGGGCTGGGGTTCCAGTGCGCCTAGGTAAAAATAAACAAAAGAAATTTCAATTGAAAATAATAAAAAATATTAAAAAAAGGACTTGTGTGTTCCCAAAACTACGTTGCCACCATGGGTCATTAGCCCAAAGGGTCTCAGACTTGTGATCACCCAACTCAGCCACTGTACCCTGGCAAGGTATAGTGGGCTCTCACCGATGGGGTGTATATATTGGACTCCGCGTCTAGCTCACATGGTTATATGTCAATTATAGAGTCTCCCACTTTTCAATACTGTTTAGTTCAACTCAATGTCAGTTTAGCTCAGTTCAGTTACTCAGTTTCAGGACATGTTTATGACCGTCAGCCAGGGTCTATACTGACCATATCGCAGTTATATCTCATCTTCTATCAATTTTTAGTATCAGTTGGTCATTTCATGTTATTTCAGTTCAACTGCTTATTTTCCTTGCTTTATGTATATTTCACTTACTCAGTACATTCAAAGTACTGATGTATACTTTCTATGTTGTATCGTATTATGATATAGGTGTAGGTTCCCAGTCTCAACACTGTCAGTAGTATCCTCTCAACAATTTTAGTAGTATCCCTATTGGTGAGTCCTCATCTTCCGAGGATGATGTTTTCATTTCAGTCAGTTCTTTATTTGGTCAGACTTTAGAGTTAGCTGGGGGCTTGTCCCAGCAACTCGCCAGTTAGTAGTTGGCTTTCAAACACAGTTGTTTAGGGTTCATTCAGTTATGTTTACTCTTTTCAAAACATTATTACTTGAATTATTATTTTTTTACACAACTTTCACTTACGTTTATATCCGTATACCAGTGCGATGTTAAGCCATGGGTTCGCTTAGGGTCACTTATGGATCCAAGTACCATATCTCGTCTAGGGTGTAGACTCAGGTCGTGACACATTTCCAGAAAGAACTGATAATTTTACATATAAAAGCATCTGGTGAAGCATCTAAACTCTATTGATTAATCAAATGGCCTACCCCCGACCCTAGTACTTCTCTACTAGGTGTTGCTTTCATGGGTGCCGTTGAACTGGTGAATTGATATGTACCACCACCCTTGACACTAGCCTACTCTATTTCCACTATAAGATACTCTCTTTGCCTATAGCCCTGATGGCCATACATATAACATATGCCAAAATTCATTTGACAACTCCTGAGTGTCTCTTGCCATACCTGTACAATATGGACGTCGTCACGATCTGGAACTCATACTACTCTGATGATGTAGGCTTGTTACACTAAAGCTCTATACCTAATTAAATTGACCTCTCTACTCATACTTAGATCTTGTCACCAAAGATGGTGTACTAACTGGAGAATGTGGGACTGACGGTGAAGGCCTCGATGCCTTACTATCAAGGAATGTCCCGTGGTCACTCTAATATCCCCTATTACTCCTAGTTGTCCTGGCCCTCTTATTCTCCTCTCCTTTTGTCTCTGATTGGACCTTTAGCTTGTACCCCTCAGTCTGCTATGCAAATGGCATAAATCTAGAGATATCCACATCTTTATTCAATAATCCATAGAACACTCACCACTACTAGGGTCCCAAGGCCATATGCAAATCTGCACATCCTTGCCTGTATAGTAGAAGACAAATTTGGGCTTACCTAGATATTTGAGTAAACTTGAGGCCATACCCCCTCACACTTTTCCTAAGTGCTATAAATTCATTAGTCTTAGCCTCGCTAAGTTCTATGGGTAGGAAGTGAGCCTCAGTAAAGTCCTTCCATACTATAGGAGGCGCATCCTCCTTTCGGGAGTCTTTCTACATATATTACCATGAAATATCAACCTCTTTAACTGATTGATCACACCCAAATTATACCTCGCGATTAAGTATACAGGGATCACTGTCAAATATAGTAACCCAACCTAGGTTGGGGTCAATCCCACAGGGAATAGGGAAGAAACAATATGTTAGTGATAAATAAGCTAACTTTCAATCAATATTTCGAAAGAGGGGTTTGCAAATAAAAAGAAGAAAATAATTCTAACAAAGATTAAGTTGTATATCAAATTATCAAGACAAAACTAGGAGTGTGTTCTCCATGATTTCATAACTTAGTAGGCTTTTATTAGTGATTTATCCTGGTGAATTTTGTGTAAAACTGACGATTAAGTTCATTTAATGTCTCTCAACCTACATACATGAATTTCACTTATCTCCTCTTGGACTCAATGTGTGTATATTTTTCCGTTGGCACAAGTCTTGACTTAACAATCCTTGGTTAGAGTTCAAGTTAATTTAGATGAGGGTTGGTAGCCTCAAATTGCCATTTTTATTCTCTTTTCCTAACTTCAACCTCCTTGGTTGGGCAAGTTGAAGATACGGGTAGGTTTCAATGTTTGAAACCGCTAAAACCAATTAAAATGAAGAGAATAACAATCCACCCAATTCACCATTCAAGAATCACTATTTTACTATTCCTACTTCCGTTAATCCATCATGGTTCCCACAACCCTAGCTTAAGAGATTTAACCTCTCATGTTTATGAGAAGAAAAATAAAAAATGTAGAAGAAATCATAATGAAATACTTACTTTAATGTAAACTTGTTAACAAAATCTGTAAAGCTATATTAAGTCACAAGAACTTGATGAATCTCCAACAATTATTCAACTAAGCTATTGCACAAATTCGTTGAGTTTGAATTGTACAAAATATTGAACTAAGGAGTTCTATGTTGCCCAATATGACTATTACATATGATACACCTAATACATAGGAATAAAGAGTATTTATAATAGTAGATTAAGCCTTCGTTGTTCCTTATTGGATTTGAATTGAGTTTTGCAGCTTATGTTCCTAGTGAAACTGGGATTGGAATCCTGGCCATTTGGACACACTCCTGTGCGTCGCGCCTTTCATAGCACCATACTGCCCGGCGCGTCGAGCCTCTTGTTGGATCAACCAAGCCGGTGCGGTGTACAGACCATAGAATAGCTATGCTTGTGCACTGCCAACTTCTATCATACTCGTTTCATCAACCCCCTTTTGCCATTCTTGCTCTTTTTAGCCACAATTAAGCCTAAATTCATCATTTTAAGTCCTAAAATCTTCTAATCATGTGTGTTAGCTCTTTTCACAAAAATATCGTAAGACACATGAAAACACACATAATTTATTCTCAAAATATAGCTAAGTATGGGCAAAATATTGCTAATAAATGCATAAATATGCCCTTTATAACTGATACAGAGCAAGCTTAATGACTTCAGTTTTTGATACATGTATTACTCGAAAAATCCTATGATGCTCATCAACTAAGTTCTGGGGGTCCTCCTTCGGGTTAGATCCTGTAAAGACTGCGGAACCCATACATAGAAATTCTGTAACTCAAAAATGTAGCAGTGCTCCCTGTGACACCACACTCGAAGGTAATGCACTATGAAATTTTAATTGTGCAACCATTATTAGATTGAGCAACTGAGTAGACTCTCGGACACCTTGATTGGGAAAATCTAATGATGGAGGGATCGAGGTTGCCTGACTGGATGGGTCCACCTTGAGCCCTTGTCATAATTCCCTACCGAGGTGATAATCTACTAAAGTCCACCTCTAGAACTCTTCTAGCCTTTTGGCTTGCTTAAGTCTTTCATGTCGTAGACATATTCTGGAAGAAGTGAAATAATGCACGAGTTAGGACAAATCCTGGAAACATAACTCGATAGCACGATCTTAGAATTTGAAAGAAGGTCATTTTCTAAAATGTCTGAGCAACCTCTAATTATAAGTATTGTGTGCTACACAACCATAAGTAGGAATCTACTAGACACAACTTCATAAACTACCTTGGGCACATAAACCTATGCTATGATATCAAGTTTATATGAACCTAGGTTTGGGTGAATCGGTACTCGGTGACTTAACTTGTCCGAGTGACTCCTTCTATATGCACATGAGATATAACCTTTACATAAAACTGAAAATAAAATAGAATAGTAGGGTTGAGTCTCATAAGAGAGACTCTCACACATATAGCGAAAAGCATATAGGCAAGAATAATCTAAAACTTTCTTCTCATAATAGGACATAATAAATCTTTAGAATAAAAACACAATATGTAATTCCAAAATAACAATAACTAGCAGCTTTCGAAGCACATGCAGGACTTAAGATACTCTAGTCTACAAAACCTCTAATACATGACATCTAAATAGAACATACCGAGACAAGGCCCCAGTATATCTAAAATATGAAATACTATAAAACACATAAACTGGCCTCAGATGAGAAATATGGCTCACCAAATCTAGCTGAGTGTAGACTGATACACCTAATGAGGAGACCTGTTGTAACATCCTGTGTTTTCAGGTTAGGTTTGAACTCATTAAATTCTTATGGTTATTCTCCTATGGTATAATAGATGTATTACATTTACCACAAAATTTTTCTTTGAAATCGATTTAGGGTGTAAAGATTCTAAGGCCAAGGCAAGTTGAAAAGTGCAAGAAAAATCAGAAATTTCCATTGAATTTGAAAAATATTATTATTCAAGCATGTATGATCCCTAGTTATTTTGGAATCTTGAAGAAGTACATTCATGTATGTTTTATATCTTTGAAAGACATTTTGAACCATATAAAGTTCAGGTCAATCCGAGCTGTGAGCAAAAGGTTATGGAGGATTTACTAAATACCGTCCAAGTGGCCATAAATCTGATATATAGCTCGTAATACCAAATATACCACCATATATTGGAATGTGAGTGGGAAGAGAAACCCCAACCCATTGGAATTGACTTATAGAGCTAACATACGAACCGTATGTCAAATGTACAACTTGTATGTAGTGCTTTACATGACATATGGACCGTATATCAAATATATAAATCATATATCAGATGTATAATGAGTGTATATTAGCACATATATGAAGCATTTATGCCTCCAAAGTTGATATACAGAACGCAGATTAAAATTACGGTCCATATGTGGTGTCAGTAGGTTTCAATTTTCCAGAGAACCGATAAATACCTATTTTAGTCACCACTTCATTTTTGGCCAACTTTTGAGAGAGAAAATATCCTAGAACTTCTTATAATTATCTAAGGTGAGTTCTTAATAAATTTTCATGGTTATAACATCAAATTAACAAGGATTAAAGCTAGAATTATCATCCTAAGTCTTAGATTTCAAGAATCGAATTCAAGAGTGATTGAAAAAGAAATTTTTGTGGAATATTCATGAGGTAAGTCCCTTGATTAGTTGTTGTGGTTCAAGAGTTAATTGTGGTTCATGTAGCCTATTGAAATGCATTATTAACAATAGGTGATTCTTGGATTGGTCATAAACATGAATTTCGCCTAGAACCCTAGTTTTTCGAGAAGGATAGAAATTCATGATATTTGATCAAAGTTCTAAACTTTATCATCAAAATTGATTGTAGATTCATTATGGTACATTGTTGAACATGTTTAGAGTGTCTTTTTAGCAAAATTTAACCTAAATCAGCTTAAATATGTGCAATGATACATTAAACCAATCGACATATGTAGTTTCAGGCAATCATTATAGGCAATACCCTCTCCACAATCTAAGCGGTTCCACAAAAATCATTTTTCACAATATACTTGGACTATTAGCCCTTCTTTCTTTTAAAACATGTGGCTTACTAGCCCCTTTAGTTTCATAGCTTGCAGCTCATTGACCCTTTTTCTTTTATAAATTGTAGCTCATTGGTCTCTTTATATCTAGTGTTCTTTCATGAGTCGAAATCATAGTGAGGAAATTGTAGTAAGACATCATGTGCTTGTAAATTCATGAAAATCATATGAAAAGTAAAAATCCTTTAAAACCTAAATCTTTCATAAGCTATATCATGAGTAAATAAATAACACAGTGCGATGTGATTATTAAATAAGATCATAGTGTCATGGAATTTGACTTTAACTAAGCACACCATGCGACACTTGACAACTCGCTCACGAATCTTTTACCATCTTGCAAGCTCAAGTAAGCCTTTTCAATACTAGATCACTAAGGGTATATTGGATAAGAAAGAAAGGAAAATTTACTAAGAGAAGCTTTTAGTAATATAGAGAACTTGATTGATTTTTCTTGATGATTTTACAAATGAATGACTTCCTATTGATACTACTCATTTAGGGGCTAATGTGCAAATAATAATTATTATACAGGTCCCTACATATTTAAAAATAAACTTCTTTCTATAATTCTACATATCTAGAGTTTTCCAAGGACTTTCTTAGCAATGCCATAAAACTCTAAGGTCTTCCATGGGAAATTTCTATAGATTTTTAGAATACTCTACCAAGTGTAGGGCTTTTTCTTATGTAAGCCTCCACATGGAAAAGATATATGCCAAATGACTCCTACTTGACATGATGACGTGGAGAGTCCTCACTCTCTCCCTACTTGATGTTGCAACGACCATGACATAATGCTGTTGTATAAACTCTTAGATCTTGTCCTTGAATTGCCACAAGTCTTCATATCGTTCCCACGTGGCTTCCTCCGGTGATTGCCCTTTCTAGTGGATGAGGAACATGGCAGTGGCTTGTTGTCCTTGTTTATGCCTGGCTTGGTAGTCAATGATAGCCAAAACTCATGATCATGCGAGGTAGTGATAGTAATTGGTGCGCTACTTAACTGACCTCGAGTAGGGTCATCCTTGTCTTCATGGTATGGCTTGAGCACGCTGGCATAAAAGGCAAGATGAACCTTGAGATGAGCTGGTAAATCCAACTTATATGAGATCTTGCCCTCCTTGGCAATGATCCTAAATAGCCCTTCATACTTTTGTACCAAGTTCTGGTGTATGACTCGTAGCGTCTTAAATTGCCTTAGGTTAAACTTCACCAAAACCATGTCCCCGACCTTTTAATCAGTGAGGTGATGCTTGTGGTCAGGAAACTTATTTATATTCTTTGTTTCCTTTTCCAAGTAGGACATAACAAGTGTCCAGTTGCTCCTCAAACCCCTTAGCCATATGGTAGGCCCCTAAACTTATGCCCTCGAATGCAGCCGGTAGTGAATGTAGAGTTTGTGTATATTGGCCAATGGCTAACTCGAATGGTGTTCGTCCAGTAGAGTCGCTCCTCTGCAAGATATATGAGAATTGGTTATGTCTAGAAGCCCCGACCAATCCTTCTGACATGAACTCACAAAGTGCCTCAAGTAGAACTCTAACAAGGCATTGACTTGTTATGTTTGTCCATCTATTTATGGGTGAAAACTAGTAGAAAAATGTAGCTCCGTGACAAGCATATCGAACAACTCCCTCTAAAAGTTTATGATAAAGCAGGGGTGCCAATCGCTAATGATGTGCCTTGGCAAGCCCCAATACTTCACCACATTCTTGAAGAATAGTTTGGTAGCCCCTTTAGAGGTGCAGCCTGCTGTGGCCGGCATGAAGCTAGCATACTTCAAAAACCTATCCATCACGACCATGATTGTTCCATATCCTTCATAATTTGATAAGAAAGTGATGAAGTCCAAAGTCGTGCTCTCCCACTGACGCTCTGCAACTGGTAGCGGCTTCAAAAGTCCTCCCGGTTGCTGCTGCTCCACCTTATCCTTTTGGCATGCTAGACAGGTCTACACATAACATTCAATATCATTACTCATGCACGACCAATAATAGACTGACTCGATCAAGGCCCTTGTGCGATGTTAGCCTAGGTGCCCATCCCATAATGTGTAGTGATAATGTTTCCAAACTTGGGCGCGTAGACTCTTCGGCCTGTGGTGAGCAATAGTCCATCTTCCACCCAAAAACATCTTGTCTTGCCTTGGGTGGCTAACTCCATAAGATTTTTTTTGCTTCTGGATTGTGTTGCATCTGATCCTTTATGGCCTCTCGAATGTCACAACTTGTTGAAGTGATGGCAATAAGTTTGGCTTTTCTACTCAAGACATCAACCATGACATCAACCACGACATTACCCTTTCTTGGCTTATACTCTGGCTCATAATCAAAATCGGTCAAGAATTCCTGCCACCTATCCTGCTTCTGTATGCGTCTAAAAATATCTTGTGGCCATATTGTTAGTTTTGACCATGTATCTTGACTCGAGAAAGTAATGTCTCCATGTCCAAAGGCAATGCACAATGGAAATGATCTTCTCCTCATGCACTATGTACCATTATTCTGTCTCATTCACCTTGCGCCTCTCGAATGGTATGGGATGCTTATATTGCATCAAGACACCCCAATTGAAAGATCAAATGCATCTGTATGCACCTTGAATGTCTTGGTAAAGTCAGGTAATGCCAAGACTGGTTCCTCTATAATGGCTGCCTTAAGGCCTTCAAATTCCTTTTGACAATGCTCCATCCAGACCCATGGCTTGTTCTTCTTTAGAAACTCGGTCAAGGGTGCTGCCTTGACTGAATAACCGCTAATGAACCTACGATAGTATTTAGCAATTCCAAGGAAACATATAAGCTCGGTCACCTTTTTGGGTGCATGTCATGATCTGAGCTGTAACTCTGGACCAAGACACGGGACCTAGAGCCACGAATGACTCCAAGCTAACCCATGGTAAATACATAGCATGCCTTAAAAGCATAATCAAGCGGAAATCAAAACATAAGCATGGAATAGAAAAAATCCACATAACATAAGGCATACATAAAAGTGACAATATCACAACATTGAGTTACCTACTACATGTCTGTCTGAAAAGCCTCTTAGCCGTAAGACGAGTTGATGGGAAAACACCCCTATCTAACTCACTAAGTTTGAAACTAAAAGAAAATATAACAAAACAAACTGATAGGCATCCTCAGATGATAAGGACTCACTAAGACTGGGGAAAACTAGCTGGCTGAGCAGGAGCGAGCTAATAGCGATACTGAGATGGAACACCCCAACCTATATCATGAGACGATATATCATAGAGTATGGGGTCAGTACTTTGAATGTACTGAGTATACAGAAAAAGTAAAACATTCTAGTAAAATGATAGTATGAAATCATGCAAGTAAATCAAGATAGATCATGAGAGTAAGGGCTATATGCTAAAAGCCATAGGTCTGAAATATACATTACTCATAAGATATTCATCATAAGCTAAACATAATGACCTAAGTTTTAGAAATGGAAATTATATATTGTTCCATACATGGAAACTCATAAACTGAGGTCAACTATGTTATAAGACATGAACCTGAGTACTGAAAACATGAGGAACAATGGGAGGCTTTGTCATAACTGACACAATCATGATAAGATTATATGATTCCCCAACTATCTCGCTCAAGTGGGCAGAACTGTCTTAAGCCTTGCAAAACAAATAACAATGGAGGTGTGATATCACAGGTGTTCCCTCAGGCGGGGGAAACACTTTCTTGAGAGGTCCCAAATAAGAATATATCTTATGTTGGCATGTAGTTCAGAGATCAGGGTCCTCGAAATCCCTGGCCTACTCTGTGCTAGACACTACTCCAAAAACATGAATATTGCTCATAATCATATTCTCAAAACATAGCTTAAATCTGAATATTGAGGTGTCTTGACTCCAATTATCTCTTTAAAACTAATCTTGTAAGCCTTGGCTAAAATCATGATAAACATACTTAACTTTACATGGGCTTTCCCAAATCATGAAATAATAAGTCTAAGAATTCATAATGTTTATGCACACTTGATAATTCATCATACTCGAAATCATGGACTCATAAGCTTGAAATTCATAAATCATGCATAATATGACATAATCTTTATAAACTTGAAATCATGAATTAGTAAGTAAATTGAGGTTTAAATCTGCCTTAATAGTTATGAGAAATCAATAAAACATGAAGGGATATACCCATAGAGAAAGTATGGAAGATTTTATGAAAATTGGTAAAAACCTTAGAATTCAATTTGATATGCTTAGAGACCTAAAACATAGAAGTTGATTGAAATTAGGCATGAGAGTGGAAGAATTTTCCTCATTCATAACCCTACATACCCGGGCTTGAAGAATTCTCGACTTGATTAGAAATCCAAAGGGAATTGAGGAAGAATCCCAACTTCTCTTGAGGGGATTTGATTTTCACTTAGGGGTGTTAGGAATAGTATGAGGGTTTAGGATGATTAAAACCCTTAAAAACACCCTTTAAAAGGATTAAAACAACTTAGTTTAGGAGTTATGAACTTAGGAATTATGAAAACATACTTAATGATCTGACAGGAAAAATCACATTGCTAGACCCAACGAGGGACTGGACGACCCACTGGAAGACTTGAGGGTCGTTTCCTGACCCATTGCCACTGGCAACCTCTTCTCCATTCTATGATCTTTTTCACTCAATGGGTCACTTAATGGGTCGTTAGGAGAATTAACCACTCATTCCTCAATCCGTGAAGTACACTAAAAATTAATATTTTCTCCACCACTACATATTTTATGGGTCACACCGCGACCCCTCGGGTCACTTAACGAGTCACACCATGACTCATTTTGTGACCTAGTGTAGGTTTTCTTATTTTCTTTGTTTCAGTCCTCAGGTCTGATTTTAGAGACTTTCAAGCTGTTACAACGCCTCCCGTTCTTGGATAACTCGTACTTTGGCCTCGTCCATGCGTAATCGGCCCTGGATAATCACATGTCCCAACAAATATACTTCAGGTTGGGCGAACTGCACTTCTCCTATTTGATGTAAAGCTCATTCTTTTGCAAGACCTAGAAAACCTTCATTAAGTGCTCTACATGCTCCTCTCATCCAAGTAGAATACCATGAACTTATCAAGGTATGAATGAATAATCTTGTTCATCAGTGTGCAAAATGTAGTGGATGCAGTGATCAAGACAAAGGGCATCACCAACCACTCATAGGCTCCATATCTCATCACATACGCCATCTTTAGTTCATTACCCTCACTACAATATTTTAGGCTTTTAGCCACCTTTGTAAAGTGTGGCCTTTGATCTAATGCTACAC
>JACEIK010001709.1:176662-202195 GCA_018107945.1 Datura stramonium | reverse complement strand
GTTCAAAACTCTTTATCGTTCACTTCAATAGATCGAATTGACTTGTGACCACCATTCATATTTGATCACCCGCATTTCACTACACATTCAAAATAAAATTAAAAGTTAGAAAAAAGAATAAATATTTATTTTTGATACTAGATATTTAGGAATTCAATAGCATATTCTTAAGGCACAAAACATCTTAAGCAACTTATATTATTTTGAGGGAAGTTCTTCTACAGATTTTGTTCTTATTTCATTTAGAGGGGAGTTTTATTCCCCGCTTTTCCTATTATTAGTTTTTAGGTTTTGTAAATTTGAGTATTACTTAATATTTAACTAGAAAATAATAAAATATGAAATGTCAACATTCATTTACCATAAAATATTAACATTAAATAGTACCATAAGTCATCAAAATAAGATTGAAAATTAAATGACAAGTACATGTACTCATTCAAACACCCATTAACACATTGAACACTTCAAAAAGATTTACTAGACACTATTCAGCTTAATTTTTCTAGGCTATAAATAAATATCAATGCAACACTATTTAGCTTAATTTTTCTAGAAACTTATGCATACAATGGAAACTTTGAGACAAATTTTAGTTTTGACTCACTTGAACTGTTGAGAAGTTCATCCCATTTCTTATTAGATACAAGCTTCCGTACCTCAGCATGCGCCATACTGATTCGATAATTTAAATCTCCAGACCAGAATATCTGACTGTAGATATTAAAGGAAAGTTATATATAGCATACAAACTCTAGTAACAACATTTTTTTCTCTAAATAATAGCAAGTTGGAGATTCAATATGAATATTTCTTGTTCCATTTTCCTAATTTTACATCTAATTAGCTCAATACTTTTTGAACTTTGCTAATTCAAAGTATTTTCTTCCAACTCTTTCAAGTATTATCATGCTTTCAACAGTATCAACCGGAGTACTTACTCATGAGATGAAATTGTTTGTGGTTCATCTTTATCTGTGTCAAATATGGATGAGAAATGAGTATACTTTAGGATTTCATTGACATCAGAGTTACGCCTTTTCCCAACCCTATCCTTTTGTCCGGATGAAAAATGAGAACAAACAAAGAATAGCCGCGATTGGAAAAGAGACATGCTCACAGAAACATATCCTTGTAATAGCACCACAAATAAGCCATCTCTTAGTTAATTGTACTTTCTAACCACACCATGCCAATGCACAAAGCATAAAGGTGTTGAATTAAAAGGATCTACCAAGAATCAATTTCTATGGAACATAAAGAAATTTTGAGGGAGTAAAGCGCTCCAAAGTTATGTACTTTCTAACCATACTACTATGTCGTGATTTATAGCCACTATTTTGCTTAATGTAACACAGTAAATATCAACAAAGATTACAAGCATTAAATACGAGGCTGGAAAGTAATAACTATGTTACAAAATTTATAGTTAAGAATAAACTCTGCAATTGAAATGGACAAATAATGGGAAACATAGACAGCACCACAACAGATAGAACACCCTGTACTTGTTGCAAAATAGGAAAATGAATAAGGCTCCGACGTATGATAGATTTTGCAACATTTAGGAAACTCAAGAAATACCAAAAGCATAAGGATTTCAAGATAAATCACAAATTACTAAATTGGGGCACACAATAGCCACTTGTTTTTTGAGAAGCACACCAATGATTAAGGTCAATAACTGAAAGAAGAATTACTTGTCAAACAGAATAATGAAAGCAATTTGAAGTTCACAATCATATGCGATGAAATTTACTAAGTATATACACTTCTAAAAGGCCAGGCATCCATGTCGGGCACATAGTGGACACAAAAGGGTCAGGTGGTTAAATGTGTTCAGATCATGTCCTAATTGTGTCTCAAGCTTGTCAAAAGATGAAACTTCTATTTTGATAAATCATAAAGTTTTTAATTGATATTACACCGAGATGGTATCCAAGAATATGTAGGAAATATCACACTAGCTCAACCGGAGTCCTCCATCTCATTAGCTCAATGATATATACGATATGAAATTCTTTATATAAAGATAGAGATGTTAAAAGAGGCAACTCTTATTTCCTCTTTTTCTTGTGCTTTTTTTTCTCGTAATTGCAGTTGCAAATTCAAGTAGAAAGTTTTGAAATCCCATAATTATAGTTGCAAAAAATAGATTGATAATAAAATAAAAATAGATTGAGTCACACCTGAAATGTTATAGAGTTGAGTCAACTGCAACTAAAACATGATATGATACTTTTAATATCTCATGTAATAAAATATAGAACAAGTTCAGATGACATGTCAATTAAGAATATTGTATGCAACTTACTATGAGAGTGAGAAACCTAACAATTGCCTCAAAAACAAGAGAGGATAATGAATGAGGAAAACTTATCAATCATTTTAATGGAAAGGGGCAGAGAGCTTGTCGAAGAAAGCAACGACGAATAACTTTTCATAGCAAGAGTCTAGGTTGTTGTTCATCGACTTTAGCTTAATGGAAATAATTAGTTCAATCGGGCAAAATTTCATTGTAGTTTTACGCATATTTCTCTTGCGCAATATTATAATTAAGTAAAGTTAATAACATTTTAGTCAATAGAGCAAATGCAAGACTTTACCATAAGCAAGACTGCAAGACAAATACTAATCTAACCAAAAGGAACTACACTTCTCAATATTTCTTTCTTTGTCAAAAAAGAGAAAAGTGCAGAACTATTATATAAGAAAAGTAGAATGCTTCAGTTGCATGGACTCAAGGAGATGTGAATAGTTCCTAGTCAAGAAACCTCAAGCTTCATATCTTAGGATTAAACCAAACTTTAATGTACTTATACTCCACGTAATAGTGTAATTAATATGACATAACAAAAAATAATATTCTCCAATCTTTCAACTATCTACCAAACATACTAGATGAAAAGAAAATGTGAAAAAACAATTTTAATTCCTAGAGAAATCCAAAATGGTTAAAATAACATTATTTAGTCAGATGAATACATAAATTTAGTATATCCAAAAATAATTCCTAAAAATTTAGTGTTAACTTCATAAAAATTTAAAGAGAAAACCTTTGGAGTTGTATTAGCTCTGAACATCATAGTGTGGTTCCATCAGGCTCCTTGTCTGACTATGTGAATCCATAGTCCTCCATATCTGCATTTGAAACATACATACACAAACACAAATTGAATAAAAATAAAAATTAAATAGAATATTAACAACAAATTCTACCGATTAAATTACTAGAATCAATCAATGGTTGATTTGAGATGAGTGAATCAAAGGAAAAAGAGACATTTGAGTGGTGAATGAAGAGAGAATCTTAGTTTCTCACTTCAAAGGCTCATTGACTCTTAGGTGCTCGAATGCTGCAACTGGGAAGAATTGTGAGGGCATAAATTTCTTTCTAAATGAAAAAGGAGAAAAACAACTAAATAACTTACAAATATTTCTCATCTATAATTCTCAATTATTCTATTATGGGTTATTTGATTCTCATGTTGTTCAATAATATTCAAATTTTAAATCTAATTCTTCATTTGAGTAAATATGAAGCTGAAATTTTCATTACAATCAAGAGAGAATCTATAATTTTAACTCAAACTTACTATTCTTCTCATTATTATCAACCCTAATGCTCATGTTTATAGAGATATATCAAATCCATGATAAGAAAGTATGTTACTGAGAGAGAGGCCTGGGAATTCCAAAGAGAGTTGAGAGAGAAGACGAAAATTTATTTGCGGAGAAAGGATTGAGGTCGTAGCATTATATGGAAAAAAAGAGGGAAAGGGGAAAAATTAGGTGCTTATTTTGTTTAGAGTTGCATAGGTCATAGCCTCCACAAATCTTATCATCTCCTGCAATATTATGCAATGTGTGGAGCTTACTCCTGCCCTTTGCAAATAAACCTTTGCAATTTGCTTCTTTTTTGTAGTGCCAATTGCAATCGACATTACATCCTCCACTTTCTTAACAACATTCTATGTTCCACATAAGGAAAATATCCATACTCATCATATTCTATTCAAAATAAAAAATGATCTAATTAGAAACAAACATTAAGGCAAGTATAATCAATCAATCCACTACATCTCAATGGCAAACTAGTTGGGCTCGATTATATAAACCCTCAGCATCAATTCCACATTATTGAAACTCGTAACTTGGTGTAAAAAAGTGCATGATTTGATTAAATTAGGTTTTAGAGTAGAGAGAAGTGTGAAAGGATACCTGACACGGTACTAAAATGCTGAGGGAAGAACATGACTGATGAACGGAACACCGCCAGAGAGGGAGATGGAGGGAAAGAAGAAGATACTAATGTGGTGGCAGCAAATGGATCGAAGTAGGCGTAGGGTTTGCAGCTAGGAATAGAGTTTTCTCTACATTTTGGATGAAGAAAATGAGCGAATTTTAGGGATTTTACTCGTGCGAAGGAGATGAAAAATTTCATTATTTCATTTTTTGGCCAATTTTTTAGAATTTTGATCTTTTTAAACTTTTTTTGGCCAATGAAAAATTGGAGGGAGAGTTAAGTATTTAGTGTTAAATTGGAGGAAATACAATATTTTAGTAAAAATTTTAGGAAAATATAAGGCAACATTTGAAAATTGTTGTTAATTATAAAATAGCACACTTTAAAAGTGTAGTTATATGTGTAAATAAGTGTTTCCAATTATATTGTGATGTAAAAACTCTTAAAAAACATAGCCTATAACACTAAAGAGCACGTTTTACAAGCGTTGCCAATATTACTGTGGTCAATAGCTAAAAACAAAGGAGCTACGTTTTAAAAGTGTACCCAAAAATATTTTAGGCAACACTTTACAAGCGTTGTCTAGATTTAGTGTGGCCTTAAGACTAAAATGTTGTAGTGCCTTATTCTATTAGCACTTGGTAGTAACCTTTCTGAAGGTCCACCTTAGTAAAGTACTTGGCTTTTCTAAGTCTATCGAAAAAGTCAGCAATAAATGTAATAGGTGTTTGTTCTTTATTGTCACTTTTATTGAATGCTCGATAGTCTATGCATAAGCATAATGACCCATCTTTCTTATTATGAAACAAGATTGACGCTCCATAGGGTGCTTTAGACGAGTGGATATGATCGACTTCTAAAAACTCCTTCAATTTCTTCCTTAGCTCCTCCAACTTGGGTGGATCCATGCAGTGTAGGAAATATATAGGTGGTTTGTCTCCAGGATCCAACTCGATCTTATGATCCACTTTACGCCTAAGAGGTAAGTGCCTTGGCAGCTCATCGGGCATAACATCTTTGTTCTCTTTGAGTAGCTTTTCTATGCAAGGTAGTAGCGTCTCTTGGAAACTCTTGTCTTCCTCTAAACTTGCAATGGTTGCCATGAATGTAGGCTACCCCTTCTTGAGCCCCTTTACAAGTTGCATAGCCGATAGTTATGTTTGGCTATGTCCTTGTGGTAAGTCACTATGGGAACCATGCAAGCTCCTTCATGCTCTATGAACATGAGACATTGGAGGTATGGATCTATCAAGATATGACATCGTCTAAAGAACTATTGTCCTAAAACAATGTCAGAGATATCCATCGTTGAGGCTGTAAAGTTTGTCGTACAATCCTAATTGCCCAATTTGACAATAACACCATTGGCTACATCGCGAGCATTTTTAGCTTCGATATTTACGGTCTTGATGCGAGAGTCATTTGAAGCGAGCTTCAACTCTAGTCTCTTTGTTGCAGCCTCGTTCACAAAATTGTGGGTTGCTTCTGTGTCCACCAGTGCATGAGCGGGCTTGTTGTTGATGGTGAGGTTCACGTACTGATTTTTATTCTTTGTCGGGCTGTATAGATTACTGCTTAACAACACCAAATTATCCTATCATACCCAACTGTGGTGTACTCGAATTCTCTCCTTGTGGCTGCTCTTTCCACTCACACGCCATGGCACTGAGGCTCTTTAAGTCAGGATAGTTCCTAAAGCCATGTGGTTATTTGATATGTAGAAACCTTCTTATTTTGTGTCTTGCATCTTCCTCTCAGCATAGCCTTGACGTCCAATCTTTCTACCATTGGACTAGTGGTGCCATGATTGTTGGGATACAACTGTTGCTCCTTTCTTTTGCCACGATCTCCCTCACCTTTTGCGTGGCTACTTCTTGTCTCCTTGAATTTGCCCTTGTTATACCTAAATTCCATCAAAGCTTTGGCCTGTACGATGGCTTCATCAATAGTACTAACTTGTTGGTATTCTAACTCTATCTTGGCCCAATTTTACAGCCCCTCCATGAAGTGGAATAACATATCTCCATTTGTAAGGTTGGGAATTTGATGCGTAAGAGTGGTGATCTCCTTCACGTAAGCACGTATGCTTCCCGTTTTCTTTAACTCTCGAAACTTGCATTTCGCCTCATAGATGACGTTGTTGGGGAAGAAAGCCCTCTTAAATGCAGCTCAAAATTTCTCCCATGTGTTGATTGCGCAAATTCCCTTCTCCATCTCGAACTCCTTCCTTTTCCACCATAGTATGGCCATCTCCGAGAGGTACAATATAGTTGTGTTGATCTTGCTCTTGACTCTCTTCACCCTGTTACACTTGGAATAATTTCCCAGATGCTAAAGGAAATTTTCTACCTCTTGTGCATCATGAGCACCTTTGAACATTGATGGTTTAGGAGCCTCAACCACTGCCTCCTTCTCTTTTCCAGATGTCGCAGACCCTCCAACTTCAATATCCCCCTCGAGTCCCTCTATCTTGGCCTTCATGGTCTTAATCGTGCTTAATGCTTTCACGAGCTAACACTCCAAGGAAGTGATGATTTCTCTTATCTCCAATTCTGCTTGCTTGTGTCCCTCCAATTCTTTTTGAATGTTTTCATTCTCCTCAAGGATGAAGTCTTCAAGAGTCTTGAACTTTCCATGAACCTCGTTCAAATGTTTGTTGAATATCTCCGCGGCCTACCTCTCCATGTCAACCTTCATGATCCACTCTATTTCAGGTGCTCATGTTCGTCATCACTCGCCTCAGTGGTCGAGGGTGAGTGGGATGTCAACATTTTGCTTGATGTAGAGTCGGACAACAGTTCCTCATTCTTCTTATGAGTCTTTCTCCACTTTTGGTGCTTTTTCCAGCATCCTGTCTGACGTTAGCGGTGCTAGCAGTGTTAATGTCTCCCTCATTTGCCATTCCCTTTGTATTAAACTTTTATCTGATACCACATTATCACGTACTTAGACTTTAACTAAGCACACCGTGCGATACTTGACAACTCACTCACGAATCTTTCACGATCTTACAAGCTCAAGTATGCCTTTTCAGCACTAGATCACTAAGGACATATTGGATAAGAAAGACAGGAGAAATTTACTAAGAAAAACTTTTAGTAATGTAGAAAACTTGATTGATTTTTCTTGATAATTTTACAAATGAATGGCTTCATATTTATACTACTCACTTAAGGAATAATGTGCAAGTAATAATTAGTTTACAAGTCCCTACATATTTATAAATAAGCCCCTTTCTAGAATTCTCTACATATCTAGAGTTTTTCAAGGACTTTGTTAGCAATTCAATAAGACTCTTAGGTCTTACATGGGAAACATAGGTTTCTAGAATACTCCACTAAGTGTAGGATTTTTGCTTATATAAGCCTCCACTTGGCAAAGATATATGTCAAATGGCTCCTACATGACATGATGACGTGGAGAGTCCTCATAGTAGGCTTCATTCTTTTGAAGATATAATAATACCATAAAAATATACTTTTTGACATATGGGACCTTAACCCTTTTTCTTAAACCTATTTCATGAGGAGTGCTTATCTTGTTATTAATACATAGAGGACGTAGGGTTGTGTTAGGATTCCTTAAGCATCGAGAACCTAGTTCTCTAGGAATATAGGACATCGGAGATACATATGAAAGTCAACTATATACATTTGGAGTGTATGACATTGAGGATGACTAGCATTTCACACTTACGGGAATATATATGTGAGAAATACATTTGAGGAGATTAAATACCCTTTGAGAGGACTGAACATGTAGAGTAATTCTCATTTCAAGATTTAGGATCTTATAGAATTTCATGATTGGAACATACGGAAATAATGTATCGATCTAATAAAGACACAACATCGCGAAGAACAAGGAAACTTCCCATATTGATAAGGCTATTATTACATACCTTATCTTTCAGCTTGAAATTTTAACCAAAAAGCAACAAATTCTTTATAAGGTCAATTTAAAATAATTATAATGGTAGAAACTATAATCCACAACTTAACAACAATTTCGAGTCATAGAGACGTTTCTTCAAACACCCAGAGGGAATAGAAAATTCAAGCCTCCTATGAATGGGGTGTGATAACCCCCCCCTCCTTTTACATCTATCAATAAATACAAATAACAATTACAAGTCCAACCAATACATCCACAATCACCCTCAACACTAAAATAGCCCTACACCTAATAACCTAAGGTCATCACACGTTGTCATGGATTCCTATTATAATTCCATGATTCCTGACCTTAGAGAAGCCCTATGGAGTAGGAAATAATACCCACACAAAGTTTTAAGAAGAGTACGTATCTAGGAGGAAGAAGAGGTTTTCACAATTTTAAGTCTTGAACCTTAAGAGTAATTCTTGACTTTGCTAGAGTAGAGGGGAAGATTTGATTTCTTGAAGAATTTCATGTAATTATATTTCAAGGCCATGGAGGACTCTTACCTTGACTTAGGAGGGTCTATAGAGCCTTAGAGAGTTGTTGTTTCAAGCTTGATGGAAGAAATGAAACCAAAAAATATAGTTTAGAAAGAATCTAGAATTTCTAACGCTCACTTTTGGCTTATTAACGGGCTGCAGATTTCACTTACTGGCTGCATATGGTGTGGAAAGTGATATCAAGGTTTGTCCCAAATATTTGTTGGTCATTTATGTCCTACGGAATTACTTGCACTCCGAATGTAGCCTATCTGTAACCGCTTGATTCCGCTTCAGTAAAATACCTGTAACTTTCTACTCCGAACTCAGATTGATGAATGGTTGGATGCACAAGCTAGATTCATAGGAATTTACTTGAATGGTAGAACAACCAGAAAAAAAATTGTTGATTGGGATATATAATATTTTAAAGTTTTCCTTTCTCATAAACTCCACATAAGCTTCATACTTCCTATCATAAGTGCATAACCTTCAACCTATGGACAAGGTATAATCCGTACATTCCAAATACGATCTATATATGGAATCATACCTGATAAAAATTAGCTCTTTCATTCCATATACATCCATGAATCATGGTACAATGCCTAAGTGAAATTTATGATCGTATCTCACACAACAAAAGGTGCAACACCTTCCAACTCGATCTTTTCCATATCTAATCAACTCCATGTTTTATTAACACTTTATAAATCGGTATTTACCCTTACAAACACTTAAGAACCAAGAAATATTTTTTGGGTCGGCACAACATGGAATTGATTAAATGCTAGCACGAGCACCTGAGGTGTTACATCAAATTTGTCACACATTGAACCTAGGCATGGGTGGACTGGAACTTTGCCCCATAATATGCCTAAGTGAAGCATTTTATATGAACATGAGATACAACATTTAGTGAAACTATAAATAAAGTAGAACGGCAGGCGTGAGTCACATAGAAGTGACTCTTGCACATGTAACAGAAAACATGGAGGCAAGAATAACTTAATGTCTTCTTATCATAATACAAAATAAAAAAATTCTTAAAATTATACATGGATTTAAATAGTGGCTCAATTTTAGAGGTTTTTCAAGCATGATCCCATGTAAGGTATATATGTCCATTTTACGACCGTACATGCTCCTCAACTTAGAAGCGTAGAAGCTTCATATATTAGTCCCTCAGTAGATCCATGTACAGTCAAGTTGTCAATTTTACCCTTCCTGAGTTGAGTCATTGTGATCATAATTCAATTGTTGTGACTATTAATGAAATGTACGATCCAAATTTCATATATACGGTCCGTACTTGGCCTAAAATTTACAAAATTCAGTTACTTAACACTTCCACACTTTTGTGCAATGACATAATACATAAAAATTAAACCTTAATTCATTTGAATGAAAGAATTATCGTGGTTTTCATTAGGTTATTCATATTACATAAGCCAAACCTTAGCCCGAAGGCACAAGTGTTACAATNACCTTAGCCCGAAGGCACAAGTGTTACAATACCCGCCCCCCTCTCCACCCACCCTCTTGGGATCATTCATCCTTGAATGATGCTCATGGATAGAAATAAGTCAAACTCTGGGATTTTTTGAAAATTTTGGCAGAGCTTTCTTCGTAAATAGGGCTATCCCCAAAATTGTCAATCTTCTGCCAGCTAACCAGAATCATATTCAAAAGCCTTGTGGGGCACCACAATGCACATAAACATAAGTGAATACGTAGTATACATATATATGACGCCTTTTTCCTTTCATTGCATGAAAACACTATTCTCTCATAATTTACCTTTCATTTTGTTCATTATCACTAGTGTCGTGATTGTAAAAGAATTTCGTGAGATTTGGAGAAAAGAAATCATAGGCACAAATCATATAAGATAGTTAGACTTAACATGGTTGTGTCATGGAAATGATTATATTGAGCACGAGTAACATAGTGTAGGACATGAGTTCATTGATCATTAATACATAACATTGGACCTGAGTACATGAGACATGAAGTAAGAGTAAGACATTTACCTTAGTCATTTTCTTATCATTCAAAGAACAAATGTGGATACTTTGAATTCATATCTTCTTCGGCTCACCATGTATCCTCTTCAACATTCTGATTTCTCCATATTACTAGTATTGATGCTACTTCTTTCATCCTCACCTTGTGAATTTGGCGATCAATGATAACCACGAGACTTCTTCATAAGTCAAACTTTCTTTGACACCTATGATCTTGGTAGGGACAATAATGCACAGATCTCCAACACAATTATTTAGTATGATGCATAAAAGACTGGATGCACTTAGATCAATTCTGATGGCAGCTAGTTCATAGTCTACTTTTCCAATTTTCCTCAAGATTCTGTAAAGAGCAATGTAATTGGGACTAAGCTTTCCTTTTCTTCCAAATTGCATGATTCCCTTTTATAAGGAGGTTTTCAAGAATACTCAATCATCAACATTGAATTCCAAATATCTACGTCGCACATTCGAATAAGACTTTTGGTGACTCTACACTATCTTCAACCATTCTTAAATCAACTTAGATTTTTCTACATCCTAATGGACCAAGTCTGATCCTAAAAGTCCCGCCTCACCAACTTCGAACCATCCACTAATAGATCTACATCTCCCCATATACAGGTCTTAATATAGTGCCATGTTGATATTGGATTGATAGCTATTATTATGAGAAAACTCAATGAGAGGCAAATGCTCATCCCAATTACCTTTGAGTATAACGCATAAGACCTCAATATATCCCCGAGCATTTGAATTATGCATTCAACCTGGCCATTTTTTGAGGATGGAAAGCGATACAAACACTAACTCGGGTACCCAATCCTTTCTAAAATTACTTCCTAAAAGTTGATGTGAAATGAGCACCTTGATCTGAGATAATGGACAATGGGTTCCCATGTAGTATAACAATTTTCTATCTATATAATTTGGCATAGTCTTATGCTGAATTAATGGTTTTTAACTAGCACAAAATATTCTAACTTCATTAATATGTCTAGAATCACCCAAATTGAATCATGCTTCTAAAACCATCAAGGGAAACTTATCACAGAGTTCATATTTATCATTTTCTATTTCCACATAGGAAGTTTTATATGTTGAGCCAACTCACTAGGCCTCTAATGCTCAAGCTTAACTGTTGGAAATTCAGAAACTAGCCACATAATCTAGTACATTCTTCATCATATCATTCTACTAATAAATCCCTTTAATATTGTGGTATGTTTTTGTAGAGCCTGGGTGGATAGAACATCTCAACTTGTGTGCTTCTTCCATGATTCTCTCTATGAGCTCACCTACATTTAGGACACATAACCTGCCTTGGTACATTGAAGTACCATCTCCCTCTTGTTCAAAAGTCATATTCTTGTGCTTGTGAATTTCTTCCTTTATCTAGAGTAATATAGGATCATTAAAATGTTTCTCCTTCACTTTCGTTACTAGGACGATTCATCCCTATTTTGATAATCACACTACTATCCATAAATCCAAAAGTCGAACACATAAGCTTTCCAATTGATGAATATATTTCATTATATCTGTCTTATCTTCTTCAACATGACCAAGACTTCGATGGACAGTTGGCTAAGAGCATCGGGTGCCACATTAGTGTTACACCCCATAAGTTTCTATCATTTAACTGACGCGTGCATATGTATGTTGAGAGTTTTGGAGTACGACGCATGCAAGAAAGGGCCCAGGGATGAGTATACGAGCAAGGCATCGAGTGAGCAGGAGGCCAAGGCCGGAGGCTAGGCACCCTGGGCGCACGCCACGCTGCCAAGCCGGCGTGCCGCGTCACCGCTGCCACTGCCTCAAGCCTATTTAAATGTTTAAGTTCAATTAGTTTTATTCTAAAATTTCCTAAAATAGACCCTCGACAAAGATGAAGGATTCTCTCTATATTTCATTCATTTTTTCCTAAATTATGCCGCTAAAATTCATCCAAACGCAAATTCATCCTGGATAATGAGTTCTAGGCCTATGAGGAACATCCCTGCAGAGTTATTTCTTGAAAATTCTCCTAGAGTACCGGAACCCCTCTGGGTAAAAGTAGTCAGAATCACTTCTAATTGAGTCCTAAGTGACTCCAAGTGATAAGTAAGCATTTCTACCTTCTAAACTCTTGAAAATTTGTGAATTTTCGGTCGAATTGAATGAAATTGAGTTATAGTTAATATTATTGAAAGATATCATTATTTTCTGGGTCTTTGTATTGAAATAACCTTATTCTCTCAACTTAAAGGCTCCAATTAAGTGAACTTACTGGCTTCAGGATGGAAATAGTTTGGGTGGACGAAATTCGACATTCGAGGTATGTTAAGACTTATATCTTCAGCAAGTTATTCTCATCATATAGTGATATGACCTATGCCCTCGCAAGTAGATAATGATCTTATGTGTAGTGATTATCTGCTGCTAGTAGATAATGATCTTATATGTTGTAATTAATTGTTTCTAGTAGATAAGGATTATATATGTTGTGGTTAGCTGCTATAAGACGTGTTGAGATTATACCATAGATCCCTCATCAGGAAAGGGTATGTTAAGTATGACTAATGCTGGGTGCACCATAGAGAGTTCCCCATTCACTTGTTTACCATTTAGAGGTACTTTGATGTTTTGTTGTCGTGCCAAAGCCTTAGAAGTTTATGGTTAGCTGTGCGGGCTGACATGGTAAGTTGGATAGCATAGGGAGTAGCCAGGCAATATAACTTTTATTTTGATGCATATATTGTCAGTAAAGCTCTCCTAGGGGCCGTTGGCGTACCTTGACACCTCCAGGGCCAAAATTGGGATAGGGTGGTCTTACCTTCGAGTCAATGACACCAAGGTTTCCTAGTAAACTGAGCGACAACCTACCATATTATTGGCTACGGTCAGTGACCGTTAGTTTTAGCTAACTCAATGCTTGTCCTATAGGTCGCTTAGGAAACCACTCCAGTTGTTGCAAGTCTGACAGACTAAATGATACCCTAAGGAGGAAACCTTATTAGTAGTTAGATGTGAGGACAACGTCCTAGGATACTTTTATAGATGCTCAGGTATAGGTTTCCGCGAAGGACTAGGTCCAGGTATACCTACCTACAAGGCTACGAATCGCCCAAAGGAGCCATATGAAAACTGGACAGACTAACTTAAGGTCTAAAGGGACTAGGACCAGAGTATCGCAGTGTTACTTCCAGGCTAAGAGTTGTAGTAAGCTGCCTGTAGAGAGTTAGAGCTGACTGCTTAGGAGCATGTCCGATCAGTAGCAGCCCACAAATTTTTCTAAGCGGAGAAACTAAATAGGTGGTTGTCTATGACCTTATTGTTTGCTTATGAGATATCATTGTTCTAGATTGACCTTCAAGGTATCGCTTAGGCCACTCCGGATCTCTCCCTATTCTATCTGGGTTTTTAGAGATTACAATCACTACCAGGACCCTCTAGTTAGGTGTAGGCACATAGGGTGTGCTAGTTGACAGCTGTACAAACTATTCTAGGGGGCGAGTAATGGTCATGTTAGGCCTAAGGGGATAGATATTCCTTTTGAGTGGCTAGATTGAGACTAAAATGTAGTACTTTGATCGGGATTGACCCCACCTAGGATAGCCTTCCGTTGACCAACTTCAGGTTTGCTAACTGTGTCATCGCTTACGGGGCTATATATCGCTCAAAGGAGCTATGTGATGTTTGAAAGGACTATATTTAGGCCTATAAGGCCATATTTATGTCTATCTATGTATGGAACTCTTCTTATATCATACTGGCATTACTGAACCTTCTTCGAGCCTTTTGCACCCAGGGTGCAGTTATTGGAGCCCAACAAGATCAGACACAATTACAGGAGTCCAACCGGCTCAATTGCAGACCTAAAGGCTAGGTAGGTTGGATATAGTTACCAGTAGAATCATAAGGACCTGTTTAGGGGTATATAGATTGAATTGTAGTTGCTAGGGCTTATGGCATCCCCGATAGGTTATTTTTGTGTTGCTTTCATCTTCTAGGCTTATAGGGGCCAGGTTAGGTTCTTGTTTGCATACTTGCTGGTTAGATATAGTTTATGAATGTATAGCCATTTAGCTTCAGTTCTTATTTGTGTAGTGATTTACGAGATGCAGGTTATGCATAAGAAAGCTTATAGGTTAACTTATGCTCCTTGTCGCTGCTTATTTTCAGTTCTTTATCAACTTTTGTTTAGTTTTATTACTTCCTTACATATTCGGTACATATTGCACTGACGTCCAACTATGGGGCGCTGCATACTTGCCTACAGGTTTAGACATACAGGTTTTAGGACCTCCGTTAGCAACTCTTCGGAGTCAGCAGATTGCTCAGCTCCTTTCATTCGGAGTTTCTAGCTAGTGGAAGTTTTTTCTTTCTGTTGTATAGTTTTAGGTAGGTTGACGCCTTTTCCTGACCACTACTCCACTCTTAGAGGCTTGTAGACTACAATTTTCAGTTAGTTGGTTGTTGTTGGCCATGTGTGGCCTATGTATGTATATTTTTCTTGTTGGTTGTGTGGGGCCTAGTTTAGCTAGTTAGTTAGCAGCCTTGTCGGCTATACTACAAATATGATTTCTTTTTTACCTTCTGTTATAACTAGACAGCATGGTGGTCTTGTTGTCCCGCATAGGTAATCCCTTTATTGTTATGTTTGTTGGGTTAGCTGTTTTCTTTTACAGGATATTATGTGGCCTTGTCATCCCGCGACCGTATTTATAGCCGAGATATAGCAGTTTGTTTTCTTGATTTTGAGTTGCTTGCAGGCACCATAGGTGCATATGCTCAGTCAGGTCAGCCCAGGTCCTAATATGAAATTAGGTGCCAGTCATGCCTTCCAGGGTGGGGCATGACAATTAGCCTTCCCTAGGTGATAGAAAATATCAACATTGTAATCTTTGAGTAACTCAATCTATATCCTCTGAATGAAGTTCAACTCTCTCTTTTTGAAAATATACTAGAGGCTGTTATGATTAGTGAAATGACGGCATGAACACTATCTAGATAGTGGTGACATATCTATAGCGCAAAAACCACAACTAACAATTCTAAGTCATGGCGTTGATAGTTCTTCTCATGATTCTTAAGTTTTTTGGAAGAATAAGCTACTACCATCCCATATTGCATTAGAACAAATTTGAGACCAATACCTAACCATCCTTATACACTATGAACCCTTAAGTTCCCTTTAATAGAGTCAAGTGCAAAACTATACTTTGCCGTCAACTCTTGGAAACTTTTCTCACACGAGTCAGAACATTAGAACTTAGTCTTCTTCTAGGACAACCTGGTCAATGGATCTGAGATGGAAGAAAACCCTTCTTTAAACCTTTAATAATACCCATCCAGACCCAAGAAACTCTAATCTTCGTTAGAGTTATGGGCCTCGACCAACTCTTTATAGCTTATATCACTCGGATTCTACCTTGAAAACCTCATATGAAACAACATGACCTAAAAAGGCCACGAACTTCATCCATAATTCATATTTGGAAAACATAGCATATTGTTCACGATTTTGAAGTGTCTGTAAAGCTATTTTAAGGTAATCTACATCCTCACCCTCACTTTTCAAATAGACTAAGATATCATCAATGAAAATGATTATGAACACATCCACATAAGGCTAGAAGAATATATCCATAAGATCCATGAAATTTGATAGAGCATTAGTCAACTCAAAAAAGGCATCATAAGAAATTCATTGTGCCCATATTTGGTCCTAAAATCTATCCTTAGAATATCTTCATCCCTAACTTTATGCTGATGTTATCCTGACGTAAGATCAATCTTAGAATAATACTTAGAGCCATGAAGTTGATCAAACAAGTCATCGATTCTTAGAAGTGGGTGCTTAGTTTTCATATTGACCTTTTTCAACAAGAGATAGTTGATACAGATCTTCACCAACCCATCCTTCTTTTAGATAAAGAAGATCAATGTTCTCCAAGGTGAAACACTTGGCCTAATAAATACCTTATTAGATCTTTCAACTGATTCTTCAATTCTTTCAACTCTACTGGGATCATTTTATATGGAGGAATACGTATTGGCTTATTTCCAAGAAGTACATCAATTCCAAAGTCTATCTCCTTATTAGGAGGGACTCCAAGAAGTTTATCTGGAAACATCTCTAGATATTTATTCATAACTGGCACTGAAAAGTTAGTTTCTCAATGTTTGCATCCATAGCTCAAACTAGGTGATAAATGCATCCCCTGAAAATGTAACATCCCAAATATCCCTAAGATCAGACTTGAGGGTTGAAATGGAGAAAATTGGAAAATCTGCACTAGGTCACATAATGAGTCGTTGAGTGACTCGTCAAGTGACCTGTTAAGTGGTGTCAAGTTAGGAAAAAATGTTACTTTCCAGAAGTCTTGATGGGCGGTGTTCGAGTAGTTAAGACTCCCCAAAATCATGGTATGACCTGTTAAGTATGTAGTGGTGGAGAAGGTGTTGTATTCCAGTATACTTCATGGATTGGCGAAAAGAGTCATCAGGGGATTAAGTGACTCATTGAGTGAAGGAAAGATCAGGTTCTGGGTTTTGCTCCAGTGGCGATGGATCAGACAACAACCCGTTACTTGACCCAACGGATCGTCGAATGGGTCATTGGGTCTGGTAGAGTCATTTTCCCAATTGAATCATTAAGGGTATTTTTGTAATTCCTAAGTTTCTAACTCCTTAATGAAGTCATTTTGGGATTTTAAAGAGTGTTTTAAGAGGGTTTAGGCTAGCCTAAGTCATTATGCTCTCGCGCATTCATTGAATTTGAAATCCTCTTCCAAGATCAAGTTATGTTTCCTCACCAAATTTACTCTCAATCCTCTTAGGCTTTTAAGACCAGCTTAGAAATCAGTTTACCTAGGTATGTAGTGCCATGAATGAGAAATTTCTTCCACCCTCATGCCTAAATTACTTCTCTCACTCATGAATTCAAGTCTCTAATTAAGTGTGTAGAAATTCTAGGGTTTTAACCCAATTATATATAAATATTCATGCTATGTCTATGGGTTCAATTTTCTCATGTTTCTATTGATGATTTAAGATTAATGGGCTGATTTTGCACTCAATTTGATTATCAATTTATGTTTTCAAGTTTTATGAAAATTATGCACTACTATGTATGATTTATGAAATTAAGCTTATGAGTCTATGATTTCAAGCATGATGAGTTATTTAGTATGCCTGAATGTTTATGAATTTTTAACTTCATGACTTTAACTTACAAAGCTTATTTCAATTATGTATGACTCTATGATTTCGACAAGCCAATGCAAGTTAAGTATGTTTATCATGATTTTAGACAAGGCTTACAAGATCAATTTATGAAATATTTTGGAGTCAAGACTCCCAATATTCAAATTTAAGCTATGTTTTGAGAATATGATTATATGAGCAATATGCATGTTTTGAGAGTAGTGTCTAGCATCGAGTAGGTTAGGGATTCTGAAACCCCGGTCTCTGAACTATGAACCAATGTAGGATGTATTCTTATTGGGACCTCTTAAGGGAGTTCTTCCCCTGCTCAAGGGCACACCCGTGATATCACACATCATTCATCCTTTGCCCTGGTAAGGCTTAAGATGGCTCTCCTCCATTCGAGAAAGACGTGGGATTATCATGCGCTCATACATGATAGTTGTTGGTTATGATGAGTCTCCCATTGTTCCTCACGATTTCAGTTACTCATGTTTAGGACTCATGATATTATATTTTATAACATATTTGACCCATTGATTAGTGTATGATCTTTTGTTTACGATTTCAAGCATGATAAGTTATATAATTTCTATTTCTAAACTTTGGGTCATTATATTCATTATTTCTAAATAGATTATGAATATGTATATGTCAGAATTATGGCTTTTAGCATGCAGTCCTTACTCTCATGAATTTTCTTGACTCATACTCACGATTTCAAAATATCATTTTATTAGGATGTTTACTTATCTTACTTACTTAGTACATTCAAAGTAATGAACACATACTCTATGCTATATCATCTCAAGATATAGGTTCGGGTGATCTAGTTCAGCCTTGCCGATAGCTCGCTTCCGATTAGTTCAGTCCTATTCCCGCTTGGGTAAGTCCTCATCCTCTGGGGCCGTTATTAGTTTTATGTTTTCATCATGAATTTCAGTTTCAGACTAGTAAGCTAGTTGGGGCATTTTTCCATTAGCTCGTCATAGTAGTAGGCTTTTTAGACTATCATATATAGAGAAGTTCAGCGTTGTTGAGTTGTATTAATGCTTTTATCCTTATAAATGTAGACTTTCCCTTATGTCGTATTTGTACTTTAATTTATGCTTGTTTATACTCTCAGGTCATGCTATATATGTACCACGGATTAGCTTAAAGCCATTCGTGGTTCTAGATCTCGAGTCTCGATTCGGGGTCTCAGCTCAGTTCGTGATAGGAAATTAGCTTATGCACCTTAAGGTAAGAAATAAATTTACCTATAAGTGCGACCATATCAACCTCCCATTCTAAGGATGGTTCATTAAGGAATTGGAACTTCATAACTTTAGTGTGATAGTGGTGTGTAGAATAACACAATGACAACCAATCCAAGCTCATAATGGCATCAAAGTCAACCATTTCTAATTCAACTAAGTCTTCTAAGGTGATTCAACAATATAAGATAATTGTATGACTCCTATAAATTCATCTAACTACAACTGACTCACCTACTGGTGTTGATACTAAGAATAGCTCAGGTAATTGTTCATGATCTATCCCGAATTTCTTAGCAGTAAAAGGGTTAATATAAGATGAAGTGGATCCAGGTTTCATAAGTGCATATAAAGGTGAAGACTATCGGTATACCTGTGATGAAATCTAGGGATGCCTCTAAATCTTGATGACCCACTAGAGCATGTGGGCAATTTTTTCCTTTGCCTCTAGTCCTACCTCTCTTGGTTGGATCTAAAGAATCACATGGAGGAGATATAGAAGAAATGGAAACTATATTATTAGATTGAATTATGTTACCACTAGCACCTTGTCTTGCTGATGGACAGTCCCTAGAATGATTGCCCCAAAGGCCATACTTAAAGCATACACCTATACCCATCGGATGTTCTCTTGTATTACTGCATTTGTTTCATAGAGAATGCTATGAATTCCTCTAAGCTACACTAGCTTGTGATTTAGAGCCTGGTATTCAGAAGCTCCACCCCTAACTAGCTTGATTTCTCTTATCATACTTGGGTCTTGCTGATGGATATGATGCACTGGCTGTAGAAGGTGAAGGTCCTGATGATTTATTTTGGAGAATTATCTCCCACTATATCCTTATTCATCTCCATAATTTCCAGTTAATTTAGCCCTCTTATTTTGTTCCTTGCTCGATCAGATGCAACTTTCAACGTACGTTCTTTCATCTACTATGTAAAAGCCACACGTTTGGAAATATCCATATCTTTGTTCAAAAGTGTAATAGAACACTCACCAACCATAAGGGTCCCAAATTCATGCACAATTTGGTGTATTCTAAGAGAATTTGAGGTTGTACTCCTTCACACTCATGGTTCCTTATTGAAGTGTTGTAAACTTATCTTTTTTGACTTCTCTAAGGGTAAGAATTATTAATGAATGTGGTTGTAATATCCTCCCAGATTGCAGCAGGAGCATTACCCCTCCAGCATCCTCCACACCTAATACCACATGACAACAATATCTTTCAATTGATTAGAGGCAAATTCAACTTTCTCATTAGCATGCATGACCTTGAGGATCCTATATATCTCATTGATGAAGCTCTATATATTCTTCGCATATTTAGAACCCATGAAAACTTGAGGTTTTATGTTGTTACGACCCGAGCTGGGACCCTGGAACGAGACACAGGACCTAGAACAACGAATGACACCAAGCTAACCCATGACAAATACATAGCATAACTTAAAAGCATAGACAAGTGGGAATTAAATTAAAAGCATGGATAAGTGGAAGTCTAAAGTATCTCAACATAACATAAATGGTGCCAACACTCGATAAGAGCTAAAACATCTATATATCGTCTGAAAAGCCTCTAGAACATCTGATGAGCTGATGGGACAACACCCCCAACTAGCTTGCTAAAGCTGAAATAACATAAAAAACATAACTGAGAGAATGTCCTTGATAGATGAGGATTCACTAAGAATGGACTAATGTGGTCTGAGGTGAGAGCAACCTAACGACAGGGCTTAGTCTGATCGCTCAGACCTGTATCATGAAATGATACAATATAAAGTACGTGGTCAGTACTTAGAATGTACTAAGTATGAAGGTAATTAAAACAAACAATTAAAATACATAAAATTTCATGAGAGTAGGACATTTTAAGAAAAATAGGAATTAATAATTATATTTGAAGCATGAGGGCTCAAGATTTTCAAAACTATTCATAATCTCATCTTTCAAAACTATTCATAATCTCATCATAATCGTAATCATAAGAAAAACCTTGTAAAACATAACTTGAGCCAAAATATCACAATCATAATCATGCATAAAACATAAGAAACAATGGGAGGACTCATCATAACCGACACCATCATGATAGAGCTTACATGATACCCCAACTATTTCACTCAAGTGGGTAGTCCATCCTAAGACTTGCCATGGAAAAGAATGATAACATGGCGTGATCATTGATAAAACCCTGTAGGGTTAACATGAATAACAACCTACGTAGTCACGTAGTTTTAAGATTCGAGGTTTGCTTGAACCCGGGCCTACTCGATGCTAGACACTACTCCCAAAAATATGCACATGACTCATAATGAATATTGTAAAGTCATACATGAAGTTCATGGGCTAGTTTAAATCATAATAATCGTATCGTGAACATGCTTGCAATACGTAAACTAGCCATAAAATTAGGGCCTGTAAGTTGACCATAATCCTAACCCTGATAATCATGAAAGTCATACATAATTGAGAAAATCCTCATACTTGAAATTTATAAATTCATGAAGGCTTCTTGTAGGAAATCATGCATCATACATCATAAAATATAACTTAGGGCTTGAGACCATTGAAAATCATAAGAGGATCATAGAATTTCATAAAAAGTGATTTAGCCCCAAAAGTTCATTATCATACTTGTAACATAAGGGACCATAATTTCATGAGAACTTGTAGGAATTGTAAGAATCTAATCATGGAAATCATAAATTCTTATCAATTCAGCTATACCCATAAGAGAATCATGGAGGAATTTCATAACCCAACATAATCCCTAGAATTTTAAAATAGGCTTTGAGGAATGGGTGATCATGAATTTGCTTGAAAAAGGGGCATGAGGGTGAGAGAACTCTCATTGATAAGCCCACATACCTGGGTTCACTAAATTCTAGCTTTAGCTCGAGACCCAAAGAGAAAATTTGAGAAGATGAGAGTGAAATCGATGAAAAACCCTTGATGGTCTTGGAAGAGGAATTTTTGACTTCAAAGTAGGAATGAGAAGATAATTACTTAGGCTAAGTTAGAGGGGTTTAAAACCCTTATTAGGAAGCCCAAAATTATGTGGTATAGGAGTTAAACGCATAAGAGATTACAAAATTACCCTTGAGAATCGAGTAGAAATTGAATGACTAGGTGATCTGACTAACAGTCACATGCCCGATGGTCCATCAATACCACCGTCACCCTTAAATAGTAAGGTGAGTCAAAAACCTCTCTCTAATAGTAGAAGTGACGGGATGTCACTCCTTCGATGGTCCGTTAGGTCCACTGTCAAGCCCCGAACCCAGAAACACCAACAACGGTCCAAATGATGGTCGGTTGATGGTCTAAAGGCCATCACCATCACCATCAAGGCCGTCAACCATGTCGTCGGACATGAACATCACCAGTGACGGTCCATCACTTGTCTGACGATCGTCACTTGCACCATTACGAACATGACGGGCCGTCATCCACGTCGTCATTCCCTACCCCAGACCTGTAATTTTAGTTATTTTCCTTTAAAAAGCTATTTTGAGATGCGAGGTGTTACATATGTGAAGTAACTCTTTGATTCTAGAACTTGTCGACTCTTCCTGAGAATATGTACTTAGAGGTGCTGCTCCTAGACCTTTATGTAGTGATTGAGCATCTAATAGTTGGTTGAGAAATTGAATAGCTCCCCTAATATCTATCTCAAAATAGTTCTATTGCTGCGTAAAGGACACTGTATTTTACATAGGCCCCTCAGTTTTAGGTGGAGATGAGGCACAAGTGGTTTAGCTAGATGGGCGTACCTAAGATTTGGTCTGAACTTCCTGAGGTTGGCTAACTCATTAGGGTTTGTTTCTCATGCAACATTAGCACTTTGGCTCGTGGTTGATTTTCTCTTAGCAAGCATTTGATGAAAGAAATGTTGTAACACATGAGTTAGAATAATTTCTTAAGGCATAGATCCGTTGCACGATCTTGAGTATGAAAGAAAGGTAGCATTTCTTAAACATACTACAATCTCTTAATTATAATTGTGGTGCACAACACACCTATAAGTGAGAATCTACTAGAAATGACTTCATAGATTCTCTAGTACACTTAACCTAGTCCTAGGCCTAGGTGAGACCGTCACTCGATGCCTTAACTTTTCCAAACAAATCCGCTAACATGACATATATGAGATATATGTTGAATAAGATAAAATACAATAGCATGAAGTAGAGCCCTTAAGAATATATATTCATAGCATAAGGTAGAGCCGTTAAGAAGAATTTCTATTTATGAAAATTTTCATTAAGTTGAAATGCTTAATAATAAAATATCTAACAAATAGGATTCATGATTTACATAATTAAACATCTATATTCATCTATTTATGAATTCTCTAAACATAATATGAGTAGCAATATTTATTGGAGAAAGGCCTCGTCATACTCATAAGATAAAAAATTGAAATAAAAGGACTATGTCTTATTAATCAAGTGGATCTAACAAATAAGTTGATAATGTGTGGAATCCTAGTGAACATCCCTATAGTTATATGTTTCTAAATCTGTATCATGAAATGCAACTCCCCCAGCAAACAAAAAATAAATACATGTAAGATAGTACTTGTGTGTAAAATGGCATAAAATGGAACATAAGAATAGTATATAAACTAAAAGAACATAAGAATAATATATAAACTATAAAGAAAAACCAAGGAATGTCAATCAGACATGGAAGGGAAACAAAAGGATTCAATCAATAGGTTGACCATAATATTTTTCATCTTTGAGCATAAGTTGGTTCATTAAGTGAATTTCTTAGTTTAATCAATATTATCCGTCATCTCAGCACATGAAGTCTAATCTTAGCCTGATCGGCTAAATCATCACATAGATTGATAAGACATGAGACCTAGCTTTCGTAATAGTAGAATTGGATCCATATCATATCCACACGGGGATAACATAGAGGTGTCATTGAAAAATTCAGAATGATCCTTATCCTACATTTGAATACATAGTATTAGGCGATTATTATAGGACTCACACCTTCTCAATTATTAATAATACTCCCAATTTATTTATGTGGTAAAACTCAAGGCTCATAAATCATAGTTCATGTCATCATAATCTTGTTCACATCTTGTAAAATCATAAAATTCATCTTTTTAAAGAAAAGGAATAATTCACCATTTAGTGTAATTTCATGGGTGAACACTGAAATTCATAGAATAAGAATGTAATGAGAATCTAAGAAATTTTAAAAAGATTCATGTTATTCATAGTGAATTTACATGAACAAAGCATATGTTTCATATTTAATCATAATCATCCCATAGAGAGAAAATCACGGTTTCTTGAAGAAATATAATGTGAAAAAGAAAAAAATGTTTTCGCATGAATAGAGAGTCTTATATACCTTAATCAATCCAAAATACTTTAATAAAAATCCTAACTTTGAAGAAGAACTCCAAGAATTTGTTCTTGAATGTTGAGATAGGTTTTTCTCTTGAAAATTCATAGAGTAAGATTATGCTTGTATGGGAGAACTTGTAAAAGAGAAAAACACTGTTCTAGGTCTTGAAAAATCAAATAATAAAAGAAAAATCTAGAAATATGCGTATTTAAATAACTTGAATTAGACCATTCGCGGTTGACTAGGGTACAATGTATTATTAGTGTATCAAACTATCGTTCATATGATGGACGGTACATTTGCACTAGGTCCTTATCCAGTGGCTTCAATTTGGTGTCGTTTGAAGTACGGTCCAGGGTATGTCACGTGGATCCTGTCATAAGTGGTGTCTTTAAGTTTATGGAGCCTTATTTACAATATCGAGGTGGCCATTGATACCACATATTGTCACTAGTTGACTATGCCATTTATCTAAATTTTGAAGTTGCATTCACAGTGTAATGTATGATCGTAAAACTCATTTACAACTTGTATATTTGGTTGTACATGGGTACCCCTCCTTAAACAGTAGCTCAACTTTTGGAGTCTTACAAGAACGATCCTATTTATGGTTTGTATGTCCATTTTATGATCATACATGATCCTTAAATCAGAAACTAGTAGCTTCATATCTAAGTCCTTATATAGATCTATGAATGAACGCGTGTCAATTTTACGGTCTGTAAATTGTCGTTGTGGCCGAAGATGAAATGTATGATTCATATGTCATATCTATGGTCCATACATGGCCCAAAATTTCCAAAACTCAGCTCCTTTAGTTTCCTAACACTTCCACACTTGTACAACAATGTGATACATAAAAATTAAATCTTAGTTCATCTGAATGATCAAATTCTCGTAGTTTGGATCGATTCTTCATATTCCATTGGTCAAACCTTAATATGAAGATACACGGTGTTACATACTACTATTAGAAATCTATAAACTAGTCTATAACTAAAATAGAGTATCTCACCAA
>JACEIK010001709.1:109435-121401 GCA_018107945.1 Datura stramonium | reverse complement strand
GCCAGCCAGGCATCAGAAGTGCTTGGGCTCAGTAGTCTAGCAGTTCAGGTCCTAGTAGGGCACCAGGTGCCAGTCATACCCCCTAAGGCGGGGCGTGACAATATGCATGTTTTGGGAGTAATGTCTAGCATCGAACAATTAAGGGTCAATCACCCTGTGCCTCAAAACTATGCGCCAACGTAGGTTTATACATTATGAATTTGGGACCTCACTTGCGAGTTTCCCCTGCCCTGATGGGACTTCAGCTTTATATCGATATCATGGTATTGTCCCTAGCCCTTGCAAGGCTTTGGACGGCTCTACCCACTTGAGTGTGATAGTTGCGACCACGTAAGCTCTATCGTGGTATGTCGGTTAAAGGACGAGTCTCCCATTGTTCCTCATGATTTCAGATATACATGTTTCATTACTCATGAGTTTTTTGTAAATGCATGTTCTAAGAAAGGTTTGACTCAATGTTCAGCTTTACTTATAAATGTCAGAATTCATCTTAGAGTCAATCGATTCAGTATGATGATATGAAGTTATGCTATGTTATTTTATGAAGAGATCATGATTTCACAAAGAATGCATGCAAGCCCTACTCTCAAATTCTTAATGTTTATGTTTTACTTGATGCATTATCCTTAAATGATTTTCTTTACTTTAGTAGTTTTACTTACCTCGAATACTCGGTACATTCCACGTACTGAACGCATACCGTATTCTGTATCATTTCATGATACTAGACCCAGCTCTCAGATTCAGCCTCACTCATAGACAGCTTATCAGAGTTATCATCTATTTGTGGATGAGTCCTCATTTCCTGAGGACCAGACTATTCAGCTTTCCTTTATGTATTTCAGTTTCTGTTTTGTTGAGTTAGTTGGGGTCTTGTCCCATAAGCTCGTCATGTTTAGTGAATTTTCATACATATGTATGTATTTAGCTTTAGATTTTGTATTTTGATGTTATGTTAAAGTTAAACTCCGCTATGATCATGTCGTGACTATTCAGTTTCTTAATTGAGAATTGATGTATGCATATTCCATGGTTGACTTGGGGTCTCTCGGGGCTCCTTGTCCCGTGTTATGATTCGGGCCGCTGTTCAGGTTGTGACATGAACATAGCAGGAAGTACCTTCCACTCTTTATTTATCATGCATACATTAGGGACAATGTATTATTTTAGTTGGGGGTACGAATGAGTGATGTCGTCTTTTCTTTTGTTGATTTTGATGATATTGATGTTTCCCTTGTCGGGTTGTTGTTTTGAAATTGTTTTTGGTTGTTGAACCTTTGTCGGGCTTGGGATGAATGAAATGAAAAAAAAATTGTTTATGAATTATTAGTGAAGATGATTGGGTCTTTGTTCAAATTGCTAAATGATTCTGGACTAAAGTTTGATTTTTTCCTTTGTTAATAGTAGTTAGTGAATAAACTCTGAGGGCTTTCTTTATACCACGGTTCTTTCTCGAGGAGAAATTTTTTTTCTTTTCTTTTTTATTATCGAACCGGATAACATTTCCCAATGATACATTGTGAGGAGAATTTCTTATAGGAAAATGCCATGTTTTTTAGTCTTGTTGAAATTGTTTTTGAGAGGTACCACAAAAAAAAATTTGTGTGGCATGGAAAAATGAATTAGGAGGAAATGGGGCATTTGAAATGGAAAATGTAACATTATTTTGTCATACATTGCACATTCCTTATTGGGCTTGCTGATTCACAGGCTCAATTGTCTTAAGTCATAATCTGGTTGTGGTGATGAATTGTGTGAACTCCTTGGAGTGTGATGCCTTATGTGGTGAGGTTGATTTAATGATTTTCATGCATATATGATTTTCGAGAACTTTCCCTAAGTGTGACTCAAGGAGAAATCCTAGATGTAGCTGCACTTAGAATATGATTTTAGGCTTTCTATTGCCAGTCACTTCAGAAAAATGACCTCATTAAACATCTGCCTTTGCTAGCCAATGTTGGGCCTTTGAATCTTTTTTATTGAAAACCACATTACAAGCCCAATGACCCTTTTTAATTCTCTTCTTTGGCACCCATCTTACCTAGTTTCTTTTGGTGAAAGAATGAAAAATAGGGCTTCTAGCCTAAGAAATAGGGATAGATAAGGGAATGTGTGAAAATGAGGCAAAAGCCTATGTTTGGGGGTTTACAAGAAAAGGGAGATATGTGAAAGCTTCAATGTGAGGTAGCACAAATTGTGATTAAAATGAATGAATTGATTGGTTAGAGAACGTTGAATCGTTGAGTGATAAATGAGGCTGAATGTGAAATCCAAAAGAGTTATAAGGGTGGCTCTTGCTAAACACAATAACAAAATGATGAACAAGGAGAGATAAGGAAGTGATTTCAATAGAGGGAGGGGATGTTGCAAGTGTCCTAGAAAAAAAAGGCATTAGGGAGGTCCTAACCACTAGAAATCATTGTTCATCCTACCTTGACCCCTAGCCTTCATTATGAACCCCAAGTCTGAATTGATTTTCAGTGTAGCAACTCTATGTTAGTGGAAAGTTACACGAAGGGCAAGCCTATGGGTCAAGTTATGTGCATGGAGAATTTCTTTGTGAGAGTGAGCGTTATTGTCTTATTCTATAATCCCTTGTATGTGCATTTCTTGATGATAAAAAGGGATTCCCTTTCTCATGAGCAACATCACCCCCCTTGAAGAACATGCTTGTATTGGTGTAAAGATGTGATTGGGACATGAGTGTTTTGAGCTTCAAGGCAATCTTTGAATGTGAATTTACAATGATTTGAGATGCTATGTGTGCGTGTTTTGATAAACCATGCACTTGTTTTGAAGAATGAAAACATTTGTGAATCATGCCTATTTATTGTGGTTACCTCTTGTAACTTTTTCATATTTTGTGGAGTATCTTCTCTTTTCCTTGAGTCGGCGAGTGCTTTATGGTTGTCTTAGGCTCAGTGATCCTTGGTGCATAGAGTCATATGGTATAACATATTGGTCTATTTGCTCAGCTGTAAAGAATTGCATTACTTGAGGACAAGCAATGGTTCAAGATTGGGGGTAAATTACCAACTCATTAGGCTCTTAGTCATGAGTTTTTATTTAGTTTTCAACTCATTTAGGTGGATTTTAATCCCTTTCTCCTTGATCTTTATAGGTACTTAACTTGAGTGGAGGAAGCATGAATTTGAGCTAAAAGCATGAAATTTGAGATGAGGACCGGAGCTCCACCAGAGGACATAGGCGAAACGCCGGTTGACTGGAGATGCTCATTGTGCTGAAGAGAAACATCTGCCGGCAGACTGCGAATCAACACCAACAAACCACTAGTGCCAACACAAGACTGCTCTAAAACTCACTGGCCACCAGATGCGACAGATCAACGAACTATGGATCAACACCAGTGAAACGCCCGAGACTCGCAAGTGATGGCCGTCAGAAAAGGGCAAAAGCATCCGGCTCATAAAAAAAGCAGCATTTGTACCCTTCTTTTGTACCTTTATAAAATAAAAGTGGGGACTGAACATTGCATTCCATAGAAACTAGAAAGTAGAGAGTAGTGGTAAACGGGTGTGGAATTGAATTGTAGAGACAGAAGTTTTCATCTTCTTCTTTGAAAGGGTAGAAAAAAACACCATTGGAGACTAGAACCTTGTGCTTGAATTTTCTTACTCACTTTTTTGAATGGATATTGAATTATTACTTAATGCAATATCTTCCTACACTTACTTGAGTGGCTAAATTCCTTGCTAGAGGTGTGAATTATTGGGATTGATTTGGATTGGGTATTATTTAATTGATCTTCAATTTACTCAATTGGTATAATTCTAGTGTTTCCTCTGAGTTTTAATCTAAATACTCATAGTTGTAAATGTAGGTTGCATGTACTTACTGTAATTTTGCTTTAAAGGTGATTTAGAGTATGGGTGAGGAAACACTAGTGGGTAGTTGGGTGTCGATCAAGTGGGGTTCATCTAGGGATAGTTAAAATCCATTGTCACACACCCATTGAGAATCAAAGCTAGAAATAGTTTGAACCTTACCCAAGTTGTTGTGGTTGTTGTGAAAATGACTTTGGAGTTTGAGAAAACCTGAGGCATAAGGCACCTAATTGGTTGAAAAATGTCGGGTGCCACCTCGTCCACAACTAATTATACTATTCAATAATGCTAGGAGTTGTTGGTAATTCCAATCTGATGATTCCCCATCAATATCACACCCATGGTATTCTCTCCTTTGGTATTTTCTATGCTTTGTCCCTATTTTCATGTGCGAATTTGAAATTCAATTGACAAGTTGTGATTCCCCCAACCTTTACTTTATTATTTTTGAGACATTGATGCAAGTTACTTCAATTTTATAGACAACTCTTGTGTGATCAACTACTATTCCCTGTGGGATTCGACCTCGACACTCTCGGGTATATTTATTTTGACAATTACAGTTTACACTCCATCCTTGCAAGGAGTGAATTTGGATGTTATCAATTGCCGAAGAAGACTTAGTAGACTTACATATGGTTATTCTTAACCTTTAGATCATATAATTGAAGGATTTCTTATAAAAAGACTGATCTAGCCTTTCATATAAAGAAAACAAGAATTCATTAATTTAATTATAAGATCTGATTCTTCTGCATATTATTGAGTTAAATATTTGAATATTTTTCTTTATGGAACCTTATGGTCTCTTGAAACAAGGATAGGTAGCATTAAATTCATTATAGTTTTTCTAACTATTTTCTTGCATATCTCACCAAGGCGTTCTTCCATCCCATCTCCTCTTCCACTAAAACCTCTTCCGCTTCTTCATCTGTCGCATCTTCTTCCATCTCCTTTAATTCTAAGCTCAAAGAAGAGATTAGTTTCTTTAATTTGGATAAATCAATTGATGACTGAAAAATCCCTAAGCATGCCCAGTCAGCCATTTAAAATTCTTCAAAACGGTCTTTAACAAGTGATTACCACATTTGGACTATTGAGCAAACTATTCCTATTGAGTTTGATCATGAGGATATTAAGTTTTTAAATCAAAAGTCTATAAAAAAAATATAGATGAAAGTAAAACTATCTCCACTTTAGGTTAGTCCAAACTACTGCCAAATGTCTCTCTAGGTAAGGTCTAGACACCTCACTACTCATCTGTCTTAGAGATTCAAGGTTCTTGGACTTTAATGGTTCCCTCCTAAGAATGGTAGACACTGGTATTTGTAGTGGTTACAGTGTCTCTTAGATATAGGAATATCTTGGATTCACTAACACTCAATGTTAAGACGTCTAATTACAAGACTAAAATTGAATGTCTCCCTGTAGTTATCATCTATAGGAACTAGTATAAGATGATGAGTTCATCCTTCAATATTGGAGCCATGAGAACCTCAAATAAAGGTGAAATAATTCTTTTCCAAACAGATTTGCAAATATCTCATTTATTAATTCCTAGACCCATTTCTTAGAATCAGATATATCTACCCAAGAGCTAGGTGCTGCAGCATGCAACACCAGCACAAAAACAAGAAAAACACTATAGTTTCTCAGAACCAACAATTTTCTAGTGAGGTTGTTTCTATCTCTTTTCAAAGGTCTCTTACGTAAAGAGTCTTTACCGCCTATTTTGCACAATCTGAGAGTCAAATTGCTAAGCACTCAGTCTCTTCATTCCCTTCTAGAGTTGAGACTGTCAACTTTGAATCTAGAATCCCTCAAGCCACATATTCGGTGGAGACCCCTCCTGCAACTGAGGTCAATGATGACCAACCCCAATCCCCTACTTACTCGTCATTAGGTGGTGAGTTATCGATTTTGAAACTAGATTTTCAAATTGATAAAGAAACACTTCGGACGGAGTTTTAATCTCCATAAAATATTCTGAAAAGAACTTGGTCTTTTAAGCTCTTTCAAAATGATGAAAGAAAAAATCTTCAAAAAATTTACTATGAATTTTTAAACTTTGTCCAAAAGCAAATTATTTTTTTTGCATGGTTTGAAGCTTATGGTAATTATCATCAATTAGATTTTTCTTTTTCGAAATCAGTTAATGTTTCAAAAGTTTGTAAAACATGCAAGGGCGGGGAGATCACATCCGAACTACCTCTGTCACAAGAATTTTCAACAACATATATTGATAACTCTACTATGGTAATACCTTTCAAAAAGAAAGCCAACAATGAAGCAGTTAACAACAAGGATATGAAAAGATTTTTTGAACAAAATAATTATAAAAATAAATATTTACAAGCACTTGGTTAATATTTGGTTTCAAGATAGTCCTCGACACCACCTGTTCCTCCAAAACCAACAGAACCCTCCACATCTTTAGTTTCTCTATTTAAATCATATGAGATCCCTAAAATGTTCGCTAAGGAACTCCAAACCTGCCACTCAAAAGATATCTCTCATTTTTATAACCGCCAATGAAGGATCTTCGAAATTGAGAAAACTTTAGTTCCTGATACTTCAATGAAAGAAAATTTTTCAAAGGCTTCTGCAACAATCACAGTTCTCCAAGAAGATAGCTCTGTTGATAGTCAATCAAAAGAAAAATTCCTCTAGAGGTAGAGATTGCTTCTATCAAAGATGAAATTTCCAACTACGGAAAGCCACAAGAACTTTATTATTCTAGAGCTACCCATCCTGACATAGCGTTAGAAAAAAAAACTAATGTCATGCAGAATAATTACAAATACCAATAATATCTATGAATGGAATATAGATGGTTGTTCTGAATACAATATTATTTCAAAATTACAGCTGATGAAAATGGTTGATGTTACTTATAGGAACTCCTATAATTTCTTATACCAACTCACTACCCATATCCTAGTAGCAGGATTTACAAGTTATCTTAACAGATGATGGTATACCCATCTCAGTGAAAAAGACAAACAAAAAACTTTTCATGGTGTCCGAGTTGACTCAGCAAGAGAACCAATCTTTAAGGATGGAAAAACAATTCCCAAATCTACAACTACATTGATTTATACTATTACTAAAACCTTCATAGCAAGTTTGGGTATTTTTAGAGAAAGGTTTCACGACTCGAACATAGGCCCGGATCGAGACATGCGACAAAGAATATTAAGAGGCTCCAAGTCGACTCATGGAATGAACATGATATCTAAGCTCAACATAATAAATGCGAAATTCTTACATATAACAAGCAGAAGTCTAAAAATCTGATAACATCGAATAACTAAATACATAGAACATGTGAAACCGAATACATACTATGTTTAATAAGCCTCTACTACTAACGAGTTGATGGGACAAGATCCCAACTAACTCACTAATGTTTGAAATTTAAAATACTAAAAAGAATGTCCCTCGACAAATGAGGACTTACCAACTCTAGCAAGAAAGTGCTATCACTGAAGATCTGGCTAACGGTGGGACTGAGTTTGAATATCTGAGTTTGTATCATGAAACAATATATCATAGAGTATGCGGTCAGTACATAGAATATACTGAGTATTCAAGGTAAGTAAAATTGCTAAGTAAAATCAGAGTTCATGCATATCATAAAATATTTCATTATAAGAGTCTGAGAGTAGGGCTTGTATGTTATTATCTGAAAACATGATTTGAACATAACTAAATTGAATGACTTAAAGATGAAAACTAATAATCATAGCAAAACTGAACATTGGGTCAAACCTGCTGAAAATATAATATCATGACTGATGAACATGCATAACTGAAATCATGAGGAATAATGGGAGACTCATCACATAATCGACATTACCACAATAGAGTTTACGTGGTCCCGCCTATTACACTCAAGTGGGAAGAGCCGTCCAAAGCCTTTCTAGGGCTAAGGACGCTACCATAATATCGATATCAAGCTAAAGGCCCCATGGGGGAAAGGGAAGCTCACAAGGGAGGTCCCGAATAATCTGAACATACCTACGTTGGCAAGTATTTTTAAGGCATAGGGTTATTTAGCCTACTCGGTGCTAGACATTACTCCCAAAAATATGGATATGCTCACCATAAATTTTCAATGACGTTGAACATCGTCTAGTGACGAAGATGAATCATAACATACATGTATAGTCTAAAATCATAACATGAGGAGCCTTGGCTCAAACCATATCACAAGCTAAGTATAGTGGGAGTTTAGACTCCAAAACCATATGGTAAGCTAATAACATAAAGTTTGGATAAATCATTAAACATACTTGATCATATGGGCTTACCCAAAACTTAAACATGCTTGACATAGACTTGATCATTCGAAAACATGAACATGGACATGGGTAATTCAAAATCATACATTCATCATATACATCTCATCATGCTTGAATACATATATTATAATCTAACTTTCATGAACTTCCATGGCTAGTCATCATAATTTGTAATAAAACTTGAATATGTAATTTGTAATTGAAAACATTGTAAAATATACCCATGAATCATAATTCAACATTAGAAACATGTATAGATCATACCCATGATTGATACGTAGAGAATTCACATGTTGTGTTAAAACCCCATAGATTCATCAACTAGAATTTTCATGAAATTTTAGAGAGATTGGGCATGTGTGTGGATGAATACACCCATTCAAAACCCTACATACCTGGAGAAAACTGATTTCACAAACCCTCTTGAAAGCCCAATGTGTCACGCCCCGCCTTGGGAGGCACGACTGGCACCTGGTGCCCTACTAGGATCTGAACTACCTCTGGTGTAGGGCTGACTCTAACTGTGGAATTAGGAAAATGAAGGGCTATATAACGACGGTAAATACATCCTCCGGCCGACAGGGCCTATAGCCACCTATGAAAGTAAATAGCTAATAAGAGATACACAAATATGGGGAGTCCTATGCGGGCTGACAAGGCCACCATGATATCTAGTTATAGCTGAAGAAAACGAAATCATGTACCAAACTAAAACGTGACCGACAAAGTCATCAACCAACAACAAACAAGGCCCCACACGGCCAACACACATCGTCTAAGCACATATGGCCTCACACGGCCAATATCAACTAACCACGAGGAATAATACAATCTGCAAGCCTCTATGAGTAATAAGATGGTCGGTACAGGGTCCCGACCTACCCATACTATACAACAAAAGAAAGTAAACCTCTATCTCTCAAGCTCCAGAAGATAGGAGCTGAAGGCTCTGTACCGAATACTGGAACTACGAGGGATCCGTTCCTCGTCTGAGTGTATTTGCAGGCAAGTAATGCAGCACCCCAAAAGAGGGCATCAGTACCACAGGTACTGAGTATGTAAAGAATTAACTGTAATGACTTAAAGTAAGTAATAGAGCTGACAATATTTGAAGTAAAGAGAACGGACTGAAACTGACTGAAATAATGGAATTAGAACTACACATAACTATAAAGAAGAGTAGGAGTCATACCAGACAACGAGGCGTCCTACTGTCTAACTATCAGTAACTAATGCAACGTACATACCTTACCTGGCCCCCATAATCCGGAAGGTATCATCAGCACAACACAACTCACTTGGGCCCCCATTAGCCCTAGTGAGTACATCTCAATCTATATACCCCTATCCAAGCCATACCACATCACCTAGTATCTATAAGCATCCTGCCGGTCCCCTGGGTATGCATCTTGGGCCCGCTGGACCCTTGACTATAGTATTGCCTGAGTCCGAAGGACTCCTAAAATCTACACCCCGAGCGCAAGCGCTCACGGGGGTGTGTATAGGCCAACCACGGCAAAATATGAGGAGCTGGCTCCCCATCTTCATCCCTTGCGGACGGCATGCCGCTCCATAGATTTACGTATCCTCGCCCTCTGGCGGACGAGTCGACATAGCTACTAACCCTGGGGCGGTCACGGAAGCTATACAAGTAATCCAGCCCAAAATAGCACAAATACAGGTCTCAACTGACAACAACGACTATACATAATAACACGTTGAACATGATATAATATTCTTGAAATAGTTTACTGGTATTCATATTGGATTACTATACTGAAGAAACTAACTTGCCGAGAGAAACTGCCTTTACATACCTCGCTCACTTTTTACCGATTAACTAGTGAGGTTCGATTTGTATTCAGTTTTTCTCCCCAACTGTAATAACATAATGGAAGAATAGGGCTAACTTCATTACTATACTAGAATAAAACAATACTTTATATGTATATATACTGACTATTCTTCACCTTATCGAAGAACGATCGAAAACTCATAATTTCTCGGGGATCTAGAAGGAAGAAATACTTACTTTAAGCCTGGGATTGTATTAACACTAGTTTGGAAAATTCCAATAATTTTTTCTCGGCGGGACGATGATTCACCGGGCGAATTTCACAAAACTAACTCCGTAAAAATGCTCCCTGCAGCCTTTTACTTCGATACCCCGAGTTAATTTGAATTTTGACGGCGTTTGGCAGCATAAACGGAATAAAATTATATATTCTCTTCATCCTCCCTCTGTTTCTAGTCTTGTGTATAATGTAAAATGATATAAAGTTAAAGGGTGAGGCCTATATATACTTGCAGCAAAATACATGGCAACGTGGCACGCTGGCCAACGCGCCGTTTTGGCTCCGTGCCACGTTGGCTAACGCGGAGGTCCCAACTTCGTACCCTTTGCCCCTCTGGGCAGCACGGTTCGGCCTCCCTTTGCGAAATCCCAACTTGTCTCTCATTCGGCCTATCCCCGGGCCCTTTCCTCGCACATAAGGCATCCTAAAACTTCCAACCAATATGCTAATAGGCCAACTAAATGCTAGAAACTTACGGGGTGTAACATTCCCCCCCCCCTAAAGAACATTCATCCTCGAATGCTAACTTCTGCTTGCAAGAACCTTAACTTGCAAATTACTTGTTCTGGAGAAATTTTGGCAGAGTCTTCCCTGTAATATGGACTATCCAAAAATCCTGAAATGCATAAAAGTCCAATATAGATACTCCACACAATACTATGGCATTCACTTCACAATAGACCGAAATCAACTACTCCACATATACGTGTATATAATGCAATATGAAATAACAATAACGACGTACCTCCAATCTGATTAGGTCTGAAATAACTGAGGATATCTGGTTTTCATATCATCTTCTGCCTCCCAAGTCATCTTCTCTCGGTTTTTATTTCGCCACAACACCTTGACAGAAGCAGCATCTTTAGTTCTCAGTCTATGGATTTGCCGGTCTAGTATGGCTACTAGAGCTTCTTCATAAGCTAACTCTTTAGTGACTTGGACGTCCTGGATTGGGACAATCTGGGAGGGATCTCCTATACCCTTCCTCAGCATTGATACGTGAAAGACCGGGTGAACGAATTCTAATTCTGGACGTAAATCCAACTCATAAGCCACCTGGTCTATCCTTCGGCGAATCTGATACGACCTAATAAATCTCGGGCTGAGCTTGCCTTTCTCACCAAATCTCTCACCCCTTTCATCGGTGAAACCTTGAAGAATACCCAGTCACCCACATTGAATTCTAAGTTCCTTCGCCGCACATCAGCATAAGATTTCTGGCGGCTCTAGGCAGTCAGTAGATGTTCCCTGATAAGCTTTACTTTCTCTTCTGACTGATGAATAATATCTAGCCCAATTAACGCTGATTCTCCTACCTCAAACCAACCAACTGGAGATCTGCACTTCCGCTCATACAACGCTTCATATCTAGTACACTCAAACTCAATGAGCGGTAGATGTTCATCCCAGTTGCCTCCAAAATCTAGTACACACGCCTGTAACATATCCTCGAGAGTCTGGATTGTACGTTCCGCCTGCCCGTCTGTTTGAGGATGGAAGGTTGTGCTCAGGTTAACCTGCGTCCCCAAGCCCCTCTGAAAAGACTGCCAAAACTTAGCTATAAACTACGCCCCTTTGTCGGAGATAATTGACAATGGAACACCATACAATCGGACTATTTCTCTGATATACAGCTCAGCATAATCTTCGGCTGAAAAGGTAGCCCTAACTGGCAGAAAGTGAGCTGATTTTGTCAACCTGTCAACAATTACCCAGATAGAATCATGTTTACGCCTGGT
>JACEIK010001709.1:85912-99860 GCA_018107945.1 Datura stramonium | reverse complement strand
CTATGCTTTCAGAGAAGTTCTTACGTTCTATTCTTGAGAGAGTTGAGAGAAATAAATGGAAAGGGTTGTTCTAGCCCTTTAATTCCCTCCTATACCAACACAAAACGATGTGGTTTCAAGTTTAAAAATTTGGGAAAACACTAAAATATCTCTGGCAGAAAGAACTAAAAACTACCCGACCCTGAACAACGGATCTCAAATTTGGTCGTTGGTTCAAACAACGTCCCATTGAAAGTTGTTGTTGGTTCTGGATTTTGAAATTGACTTCACTGGAAAGACCCACGGAAGGATACAACGGTGCGTTGGAACAAAGAACAGGCCATTGACACTTTCCGTTAGAAGGCAGGAAAACTAGGCATGGAGACAACGAGTCATCACAACGACTCATTGGAAGAACCAATGGGTCGTTGTATCCACTCGTGGTCCACACTTCTGGGGTATAGAATTGGAAGATGGGTGGTAGGAATGGCTCGTTGGTAATAACCAAGGGCCGTTGTTCCCTTTCGTTGTCTCAGTGAAAGGTCCGGTAATCCTCTAAACTCGAGATTCAATGGATGACAGGACGGCTCGTTGTTAGTTTCAACAAGTCATGCTATGTCTCATTGTTTCCCCCCTAAAAGAAACCTGTTGCAACCCACGACCCTCTACAATGGTCCATTGGTCCCATAAACAGTCCGTTATGTAGGTCGTCTGAGATAGAAAATTTTTCTAGTTTTCCCATGATTTTTCATGCAACGTCTGAATTTGGTCTAGGAAAGTTTTGGGGTGTTACAACTTAGCGTACAACTTGAGATCTTTAAGAGTCTGTAGCATCACCCTCAAATAAGCGGAATGCTCCTCTTCGCTCTGAGAGTATATGAGAATATCATCTATGAATATAATCACGAATATATCCAAACATGGCTTGAACACCCTATTCACGAAATTTGTAAAAGCTGCAGGAGCATTTGTTAGTCCAGAAGACATAACTACAAACTCATAGTGACCATACCCAGTCTTGAAGGCTATCATCGGGATGCCACTCTCTCTAACTCAGAGCTAATGGTATCCAGATCTGAGGTCTATCATCAAAAAACACTTAGCACCTTGAAGTCAGTCAAAAAAATCATCAATCCTGGGGAGGGGGTACCTGTTCTTGATGGTGACTTTATTCAATTGCAAATAGTCAATGCACATCCGAAGGGAACCATCCTTCTTTCGGATAAAGAGAACTGGTGCACCTCATGGGGATTTACTAGATCTGATAAAATCCTTATGCAGAAGGTCCTTCAACTGCTCCTTCAACTCCTTTAGCTCAGTTGGGACATTATGTTAGGAGTAATAGATATAGTATACGTATTGGAAAGAAGATCAATACCAAAATCAATCTCCCAATCAGGAGGAACTCCTGATAAATCATCTGGAAACACTTCTGGACACTCACGCACTACAAGAACTGACTGGATAGTTAGGGTTTCGGATGTAGCATCCTTAACCCTAACTAGATGGTACAGGCAACTTTTAGAGATCATCCTCCTAGCCTTAGGATAGTAAATGAAGTGACCTACAGGCACAACTAAACTACCTTTCCATTCTAGGACTGGCTCGCCCAGAAATCGAAACTCTACCGTATAGGTTCTACAATTTACTAAGGCATAACATGAATGTAGCCAATCCATGCCAAAGGTAATATCAAAATATGTCATGGATAGCTCTATTAAATCTACTGAGGTGACTTTCTGAATGACTACGATAGGGAAATTTCGAGACTGAATCACCAACTGGAGTAGTGACTGAGAAGGGTTCTAATAGGATTTCGAGACTGACTTCGAAACTACTAGCAACATAGGGTTTCATGAAAGATAATATATCCCCTAGATCTAACAATGCATATACATCAAGGTGTAATACTCGTAACATACCAGTGACTACATCTGGGGAGACCTCCTGCTCCTGACGAGATGTAGGGAATAAAACCTGTTCTGGTGCTGAGAACCACCTGCACTAGTGGATGCACCCTGCTGAGTTGAGCATGTTGGTGGGGTTTCTGAGCTAGTGGTTGGACCTCGGCCTCTATCTGACTGTTGGACAATCTCTTAGCATATGTCTGGGCTTCCACACCCGAAACAAGCACCTGAATTGGCTAAACACTGACCAGTGTGTCTCTGGCCACACCTGCCACACTCTAGGATGCTGGACTCTACGATTCTGCTCCCCTGATGCTCTTCCTCTCTAGTCCCCCCTAGATATGGATGGAACACTAATGGATGATTGCGCTGGCGCTGAAGATCTCTGGTGGTACTACTGACGGTGCCCACCACCAGGTCCTTGCTAGGAGAATCCCAAGTTATCAATCCTGGCCCTCTTGGCCTCTCTCTCCCACTCACTCACCTGTACCACATTTATTTGTTGGGCATACAAAACTCTCTGAGGAAAGTCAATGTCCGATGAAGCATCACGTCCGACAATCTTTTACAAAATAGTCTACTATCCCATGCACGAACCAACTCACTGGGGCTCTCTGATCTACCACCATCTCAGGTGCATACTTGTACAAGCAAGTGAACCCTAAAGCATACTCCTATAATTTCATCTTACTTTGCTTCAGGTTCACAAACTCAGCTGCTTTAATCTCCCTCATCTTACAAGGCAAGAACCAATCCAGAAATGCGGTATAGAACTCATCCCAACCAATGGGGCCTACTCTAACTGTCTTGCTATCCTTCCATTGCTTGAACCAGATGTGCACAACCCCTTTCAACTGATACGAGGCTAAATCTGTGCACTCCTATCCAGTCATCCCCATGATATGGGTGATCTTTAAAAACTCATCAATAAACTTATGTAGATCCTCATCCACCCTTGACACAAGGAACTCCGGAGGGTCATCCTCAGAAAATCTCTAACTCTCTCCGCTGCTGCATTCCTATTTTAAGGGACATGTGCTACCGCCTATTAGTTGACTTGAGTGGTTAAATCCTGAGTTAGCATCTGTATGGATGCGTTGAACTCTGTGTGGGCAACCTACTCGGGTATATGCTCCTAGTTAGCTGGTGGGGCCTGCTGGTGCCTATCCCATTTTCATTCTTATTGCCATTTCTGTTACCATTTCTTCCTCCGTAAACTCAATGAAGAGGCATGATTCTGCAAATGCTCATAGCACGAGTTAGAAGGATAGAGAGACATTTCATCGCATGACATAGATCATAAAATAAGGGAACATTTCTAAAATGTTTCGTAGCCCCTTCATCATAAGTGTGGCGTGCTTCACACCTATGAAAAAGACTTTACTTAACGCGTCTTTTGAACACCTTAGGACACTTCAAAACCTAATGCTCTAATGCCAAGTTTTTTATGACCCGAACATAGGTCTAAATCAAGACACGGGACAAAGAACCCCGAGAGGCTCCAAGTCGACCCATGGAATGAACATGACATCTAAGCTCAACATAATAAATGTGGAATTCTAACATATAACATGCAGAAGTCTAAAAATCTGATATAATCGAATAACTGAATACATAGCACAATCTGAAACCGTATACATACTATGTCTGATAAGACTCTATACTGACAAGTTGAAGGGACAAGACCCCAACTAACTCATTAAGGTCTGAAACTTAAAATACTGAAAATACAACTGAAAAGAAGGGCCCTTGATAGATGAGGACTCACCAACTCTTGTTGGAAAGTTCTAACACTGAAGATCTAGCAAACAACAGGACTGAACCTGAATATCCGAGCTTGTATCATGAAATGATATAGCATAGAGTATGCGGTCAGTACGTGGATTGTACTGTGTATGCAAGGTAAGTAAAACCTCTATGTAAGTAAAATTAAAGATCATGCATATCATAAAACATTTCATCATAAGAGTCTGAGAGTAGGACTTGCATGTTATTATCTAAAAACATGATTTGAACATAACTAAATCGAATGACCTAAAGTTGAAAACTGATAATCATAGTAAAGCTGAACATTGGTTCAAACATAGTATTATGACTGATGAACATGCATAACTGAAATCATGAGGAATAAAGGAAGATTCGTCATATAACTGACATAACCATGATAAATCTTACAGGGTCCCTACTATTACACTCAAGTGGGCAAAGCCGTCCAAAGCCTTGCTAGGGCTAAGGATGCTACCATGATATCGATATCAAGCTGAAGGCCACTTAGGGGTAGGGAAAGCTCACAACGAAGGTCCCAAGTAACATAAACATACCTACATTGGCACGTAGTTCTGAGGCATAGGGTTGACTGACCCTTAGCCTACTCGGTGCTAGAAACTACTCCCAAATATATGCATATGCTCTCCATCATTTTTCCACAAAGCTGACCATCATCTAGTGATGAAGCTAAATAATAACATACATGTAATGGATGAAATTATAATATGAGGAGTCATGGCTCAAACCATGCCACAAGATGAAAATAGTGGGAGTTTAGACTCCAAAACCATATGGTAAGCTAATAACACAAAGTTTAGATAAATCATTAGACATACTTGATCATATGGGCTTTCCCAATACTTAAACATGCTTGACGTAGACTTGATTATTCCAAAATATGACTAAGGACATGGGTAATTCAAAATCAAACTTTCATCATATACATCTGTCATAATCTCAGCATTCATGAACTTCCATGGGTGGGCATCATAATTTGTAGAAAAAAATTAAAACCTTAATTTGTAATTGAAAACATCATAAATATGCCCATGAATCATAATTCAACATTAGAAACACTTACAGATCATACCCATAATTGATACTTAGAGAATTCACATGTTGGGTTAAAACCCCATAGATTCATCAACTAGAATTTTGATGAAATTGATGAGAGAATGGGCATGGGTGTGGATGAGTACACCCATTCATAACCCTACATACCTGGAGAAATCTGATTTCACAAAACCTCTTTAAAGCCTAATGGAATTTAGGGAAGAATTTGATGAATCGTAAGCTTTATCACCCTTAGAAACAACTAAGTTTACATGCATGGACGAGAATGGGTTTAGAATGAGCTTAACCCTCTTAAAACACCTTTTTTATGAGCTTAAAATGATGTAGTATAGGTCTTAGTAACTTAGAAATTACGGAAAAACCCTTAATAAATTTGCAAGAAAATACTCACCGCTAGTCCCAATAAGGGACTGGATGAATCGTGGTCTAGGGGAACAACTCGTCGTCTACCTGTGATTGCCATCACCGGGATTATCCCTTTGAGGGTCACCACGAGGGAAACCATGACTTATGGTGTACCCACTGACTCTTCATGACCGATTCGTGGCCTATACTTTCCAAACTCTTCGCCTTCAAGCCCACCACTAACCGAAAGAGACATAAAGACTCATAGTCCTAACCATGATTCGTGGCCTCTCTCATGGTCAACTCCCTTGCCCAAATATCTAACCAAGCCTACCCTTCTCCCTATGAGTCACTTAACGACTCGTGGTGCACCTCACAAGTCACTGGACGACTCTCCTGTGACCTGGTGTAGAAAATCCTGTTTTCTCCATTTCAACCCTCGGGTCTAATCTTACGGCTTTCGAGGTATTACAAAAGGTCTTCTAAAGTTCTCAATAATATCAAGTGTAAAACTCTTTCCAACTCTAGATGGTATAAGAATTCCTTTCTTACTAGAATCTATGAAAGACATAATGGTAATCTTCCATACTGGAGAGATAAATTTCTAGATGACTCGCCTAAGTCCCTTAGAGATTTGGTCAAAGAAGAACTCCAAAACTAGCAGTCAAGTGATATCATTCCCTATGAGAAGATCATATACGGTCAGCTCACGATCCTCATCCAATAGGCTGCTCTTAAAATCTACTGTCAAGATAAGATATTAAGGCAATTAGCAAAAGATAGAGCACAGACACGCTGAGATTTAGAAAGTTGTTGTGAACAATTTGGTCTACCCCCTGTAGAAATAAAACTCATAGAAGATCAACTCAAAAAAAGAAAGTCTCTTCATCTAGACCTCATGTTTACGAGTCTAGAAAATAAAAACTCCTCCTCTAAAACACCATCGCACAACTAAGAAGCAAGTTGTTCCTGCTCCCAATGATGGAAATTGTTACAGGTGTCAAAAAACTGGTCATATTGCCAAATACTGCAAGTTCTCCACAAGGGTTAGAAATCTTAATCTCGATGAACCAATCCTCAACCAGATACAACACCTCTTATTTCAAGAGGACTCTGATAGCGCTAGTGATGATTTCGAGCAGGATTATGGCCAAATCAAAAAGGATGACTTATAATCTATTAGCCTGACCAAGAAGATGAAAGTAGCCAACTTGAGATCGATGTTCTCTCAAAAGAACAAGATCTTCTCCTAGAGATTATAAGCAATCTAAAGGATCCAGAACAAAAAGAAATTATCTAGAGCAACTTAAAAAGGCTCTAGATAAGCCCTCCATATCTTCCTCCAATATTTTTTCTCATCCCCACATAGCAAATACTTATAATATCACTAATGTTTTGAACAGGTTGATTCTAACAAACTTAAGGTAGTAACTATTCAAGATCCCCAAACAAAAATAGTGCTCCTTACAGTGGAAATCCGTTAAAACAAAGCTAGACCGAGTTGTCCTTTAGCAAATCTTTTCCATGACTGACCTTCCTAGGCAAACAGAGGTTGCACAACCAGATCAAGAAATCGAATAAGAAGATTTTATCAATTATCTTTCATGAATGTCTATCCGGCGATGGCATACTAGAGTAATCTTAGCGGTCAATAAATCATTCATTTTAGACAAAATTTCCCTATTCGATACTAGTCCAAACCTTAATTGTTTCTAAGAAGTTCTCATCTCAATCAAATACTTTGAAAATACCAAGGAGGCTGTTAGAGCTGCTAATGATAATAGATTAGGAATTAGCTGCAAGCTTTCTCTCTCTCAAGAAAGACTTTCTTAGAGATTACTCCTTTGCTTGTAATACTTAAAGTTTATTTGATATTTAATATCAAAATTTCAATTTTCCTAACCTTGCTTTTATAAGTTTCCTAACTTGTCTTTTTCTTTATTTTCTTATGGTTGGAATCACCACCTATTTTAAATTATTGCATTAATTATTATTTAATTGTATCATTATCTAGCATATGCTGGTCCGTACTTTCTAATTTATTTATTCCATTTGCATTTACATTTTATACTTATAATTGTTTTTGCAGCTTTGCTTCCTATCCCATATCGTTTCCCCAATTATTTTAGGGGGTTCACTTCTGGGTAGTTGGTGTGTATATATATATAGTGTATTTTTGTTTGTGTGTTGAGGCGCTATTTCCTCTATTGTGGCTTATATTATATATGTATTGTGCGCTAAGGCGCTATGGTGATTCATTGTGTGTTAGAAATCGTGTGTTACAGCATGAGTTGAGACATGTGTTGTGTTCTATAAAGGAATAAGGAAGATAGCAGCTAAATGAGTCTTACATATTTTAGTTTCTAGATTTCATATTATATCCTACTCTCATTTATAGTTTGAAGCTTATTTAAATAATATTTCGGCCTAACATACTCGTACACTCATTTGTACTAACATCCCCATTGCCTGGGAGCACTGCATTCTTTTTTGTAGGCCCAGACCAAGACCCAGATAAACCTCTACAATAGGAGTTACAAAATTTAGCTATTGTGCTAAGCTCTATTTTTCATAGAGCCGACAAGTTAGAGATCTAGCTTATCTTTTGAGTACGTATATGGTAGATTGTAGGTAAGGGTCCTGTCCCTACTATACGATAGTCAGATTACTCTTAGAGGCTTGTAGACTGAAAATATGAGTTATTAGTGTATGATTTATGGCCTTGTCGGGTTTCTATTTAGTTGTTGAATAGTTTATAACCTTGTCGGCGTATTATTTATTAGATGAAGTATGCTATCACTCGTTGTTTATTAGCTGAAGTATTATGTGGCATTGTTAACCTTGCACTCACGTTTTGGGTTAACAACTGTTTAGAAAATATATTTTATAATCTTAAGACTTCTATTTGCTTTATATTGTAGTAGTGTTATTATAGTGGCTTTATGATGTTGGGCATATTTCTATGCCCATTTGTCATATTTTTACCCATATAGGATCACGTTTTGAGTTCATAATTCTTATTTTATGCTTAAATTCATGTATGTGTGTGTTTTATGCGCTAACAAATAATTTGAGTTGATTTGAGTAGGTAACTAGGCAAAATAAGCTCAAAATGATGCAAGCAATGAAGATTTGAGGATTCGACGAGTTTGGTGCTATGGTTGGTGCCCCGCACCAAGTCCCAAAATTCATAGAATAAAACTTCAGGTTAGGGCTCACCATCCCTCAAACTTCAAAGAATTTCACTTCATAAATTTGGCGAGATGAGTGGCACCCTGCACTAGAGGTGTCTAAGACTTAGAGAAATTTGACGAACAGCTTGGTGAGATGAAGGGGGCGCCACACCAGACCCTATTCGAAACTAAAATTTCTAGAAATTTGACTAAGTTTGTGATGTGATAGGAGGGGCGGCAGGCTAGAGCCATTCTGTGATGAAAAATGCTGATTTTAAAGCCAAGTCCTAAAGGGAAAAAAGGTCATTTAAAGGCTCATCTATAAATATAATCCTTAGGTCATTTGTTACATAGTTTTAGGACTTCTTGAAGCAATCTTTACTCATTATTAATTTCGTAGTTCGTTCATGAAAGCTTGTAAGTCGTTTGGAAGGAAGACAAGGTTCTACAACTAGGTTTTCTCTCTTATACTTTGTATTTTCGCATGACGATGACTAAGTATTTATTTTTCTGCTTGTCTATGAGTGGCTAAACTCATATTATTGGTTTGTGGCCATGGTGAATAGTTGGTTATTTGACAGACTAAATAAACTTACTTTTGATTCTTCTTTTATGGTGGTTTGTATTTATTTGTGTAAATTTATTGTTTATGAGATTGATCACCTTGTAAGTAATTCATTGGCTTTCGATTAAACTTCGAAAAGGGAATCGAAAGGGTTAAATATAAATACAGAACAGGGAGTCAAAGACCCTTGAATCCATTGGTGATAGGATAGAAGTTGTTGTTGAGGATAGGGATATACCCTTCAACCCCGTTTTGTTGAAATACAAGTAGGCGTAATCGTCGTTTCATTATTCTCCTGCGACTATAGGGATATAGGCATTAGGGTTCATGTAATAGTTCTTGGATGCTAGGGATAGTGGCTAGAAATTGGATCGTAACTTAAAACTAACAACCGTAATAAGAACCATGCTAGTTTAATTATGACTAAAAAATTCAACTTGAAAGAAACTTGCAACTAACAACTGTAGGAAGAATCATGCTAGTTTAATTACATCTGGAAAACACAACTTGAAACCAACCAAGTGACGTTGCCCTAGTCTATCATCATTATTGAAATACAATCAAGCTTGCATTCATTTTAGTTAACTTTTACATTTAAAATTTTAGTAGTTTAATTTTCCAAGTCAATCTTCATTTTATTTGTTTTGTAGATTAGTGAAATTAAAGTGACAACCTTATAATGATTAAATCGACAAGTCCATGTGGGTATGATATCTAGACTTAACAATCTTAGATCACTTGACGACCATGTGCGCTTGCATGCGCTTGGGCGACATCAAGTTCTTGGCGCTATTGCCGGGGACATGAATATTGTTTAATCATTTGTCGATTAGAATTTTGTTTTTCTAGTCTGTATTTTACGTTGTTTCTTATTTTTGTTGAAGTTCACAAGGTTGTTTTCCTATGTGTATGCCAAGAACGAGAAATCAAGGACCACCCTTAGCTTCCTTTGATCCTGAAATAGAGAAAATCTTTCGAAGGTTAGCTATGGAAAACATCGGGAAAGTAGGAGGTGAAGAGAATGAGAGCGTTCCAGTGATGTAGTTTGCTAGGCCGAATGTGGAGAATGCTTCTAAGGCAATTGTCAAACTGACCATCACTTGGAACTTTGAGTTGAAAGAAGGGACTGTGCGGTTGGTCCAAAACACTTGCCGATTTTAGGGCAAGCCGCACGAGGATCCCCACAGGTATCTGATGATGTTTGTAGAGATGAGTGAAAACTTCCACTACCAGAACGTGTCCGACAAATATGTCAAGTTGACTTTGTTTCCATTCTCACTAATCGAAGAGGCCAAGGAGTGGCTTCAAAATGAGCCTGCGGGATCCATACCACTTAGGAGATCCTCTCCAATAAGTTCATCAACTAGTTTTTCTCTTCGAGAAGAACTAAATAACTGAGGGGAAAGATCTCCAGATTCATACAAAAAGATGGAGAAACGCTAGTTCAAGAAAAGGAACGTTACAAGGGTAACATGAGGGATTGTCCACACCACATGCAACCTAAGGAGATAATTGGGAATAACTTCATTAAGGGTATGAAGCTCGAGTCTAACATACTCCTTGATGCTACTGCACAAGGACGGAATTTATCCAAAAGTTATGATGAAATTGAGGCTCTATTGAACCTCATGTCTGCAGGGAGTCAGGGTTATAAAGATTCATGCAGAGGATTTATAGCAGCAAAGGTGCCAGAAAAGTTTGAAGTTGATGGTGTAGTGGAAAAAAGGGCAAACATTAGCCAGTTCGTGAATACGATTAGTAACTTGGTGATCACACCAGTTGGAGGCCAAGTGCAGTAGGTACAAATTCCACCACCATCGTGTGAGGCGTGCGGACAAAGCCACGCCTATGTAGGGTGTCCTCTTAATCCTGAGTCTGTATATTTTGTGGGACAACAAGGTCATGGTAGAGGTTTTGCAGGTAATGGTTATAATTAGAGTTACCGGAATGGACCGAATCCCCCATGGGGAGGGAATCAAAAATTCCAAAGGCCCCAAAACACTTATCAAAGGCCACAGGATCAACAGTGGAACAGTTCTCTTGAGGAGACAATGAAGCAATGGATAATGTAGTAGAGACAAGTGGTCAATGAAATGCAAAAGTCCATCTATGAGCTTGAAAGGCAAATAGGGCAATTGGCCCTATAGTAGAACAAAAAACCATAGGGGGAACTTCCGGGTAACACCGAGAAGTATCCCAAGGAAAATGTAAATGCTATTTTCTTGCGTAGTGGTAAGGATCTCGGTGAGGTTATCCCCAAAAAAGAAAAAGTTGATGACAAAAAGGCTGTGAAATCTAAGACTGTGGAAGGGGAGTCTACCAACCCATAACTGAAAATTGCAGTAGCTAAATCACCTCCCCCATTTCCTCAATGGTTGAAGAAAAATACAAAGGACACAGTTTGTAGTAAGTTTCTTTAGTTGTTGAAATAGGTTCATGTGAATATTCCGTTGGTGGAGCTTCTGCAGGAAGTTCTAAAGTACATCACATATATTATGGATATCGTGGCCAATAAGAGGAGGCATACAAAGTTTGAAACTGTGGCTCTTACGGAAGAGTGTAGTTCCCAAATAAAGAACAAAATTCCAAAAAAATTAAAGGATCTTGGGAGTTTCACTATTCCTGTCACTATTGGAAACAAGGAAGTTGGTTTCGCTTTGTGTGATTAGGGTGCGAGCATAAATTTGATGCCTGCATCCCTATTCAGAACACTAGGACTAGGTGAACCATATCCTACCACAATGACATTGCAGCTTGCGGATCGCTCTCTGGCCTATCCTGGAATCATTGAAGATGTCTTAATTAAGGTAGGACCTTTCATCCTGCCGGTGGACTTTATAATCTTAGACTATGAGGCAGATTCAATAGTTCCCCTCATTCTTAGTAGAGGATTTTTAGCCACCGCCGACGCAGTCATACATGTTCAGTCGAGCGAGATGTTTACGAGAGTAGATGGTCAGGAGGCAGTGTTTGAAGTGTTTAGAGCAACACGAATGCCACCTCATTATGAGGACTTCAAGGTGAAGCCAGCGGGACAACCTAAAGGTTGTAATCAGTTAGTGGAGTAGCAAGTGCTGCATGAAAGATTAGCAGATCCATGGTATGGTCACAAGTCTACCCCGATGAAGGAGTGAGGGGGACCATAGTTGTGTCGAGACATTAAATCAGTCGCTGCATGGGAGACAACCCATGAATATCATACCACGGCTATAACTAAGGTGCTTGGTGGGAGGCAACCCATCCCTTTTAACATTTGTATGTTTTCATTTGTTTTGTAGAGACAAACAGGGGCATAAGAGGCAAGAACGAGCTAGGACATTGAGCTAAAAAATGTAAGTATGGGGTAAGACGCCTGGCATAGGATGCCAGGAGTTAAATCCTTAAAAAAGAAAATCTTGTTAGGTGAGGCTACAGATGGCACGCCATGCTATCCCCTATCTCCAGAGAATTTTTTTTTCTATGTTTGTGGTGAGATTAAGGGGGCGGCGCGCTAGGGGATTGATGGACGAAAATTGTTGGTCAATTAGAGTCAATATTGACTCGAAAGACCTAAAAATTACATAAAATATCATTCCCCGCCTTTTATTTAAAGTCCCATTCATCCTTCTCCCTCAACAAGTTGAAAAACAAAAGACAAAAGTTTCTCTCTATCTCTCTCTGTCATAGGGCCGTAACTCCCATTCCCTCTCCCCTCCATCATTGTCTTCTCCAACAAGTTGGTGAAGCTCTAATCTTCAACTCAAGTAAGTATATTTCATCTATATTGTTTGATTAATGATGCAAGCATGCTCCCACACCCTTTTTCCCAAAGATTTAGAACCCAAAATAACCATTGTTAGTGAAAAACTTGAATTTCATGTTTTGGATTTTATGAGCTTAAAGACTTAAATTCTTCCAGATTGTATGTTATCTTTGTTGGGTAGCTTGATTCTTTGTTTAATATAGTGATTTGAAATTGTGTGGATGATGGTGGTTCATGAATTGAATTCTTGAATGTTGGTGGGTTGGTGCAATAATTATAAAGAGAGAAAGTACATGAAGCTTTGAATTCTTGAATGTGATAAATGTTTGAGTTGGGGAAATTCTTGATTAATTCATGTAGAATGGTAGTAAATTATTTATTGTTGGTTGATTGAATTGAATATTGTTACTCCATTACATGAATTACTTGAATTGCAAATTGGAGAAGGAAAGTAAGAGGGATAGCCTAGATAGTGCATTCTTGATTAAAATCTAAAAGCTAGAGGAGACTTGAAAAGAAAGAAAAATTCATGAACTTGGTGTAGTATGGAGTATTGAATTAAATCATATTGTTGAGATTGGATGATGATAGGAAAAGTCTTGAGTACCCTATTTTACGAATTCTCACATATATGCTAGAAAATTAAGTATGGGGTGGATTTTACACCTTCAACACTTAGTTAGTTGCCCATTTGGTTCACAAACTAATTTTGTAAAGTCCTTGATTTTTTTCTTGTTAGGTACTATGGAACCAAAAAGAAAGGAGGTGATTGTAGCGGAGCGAAGCCTAAAGAGGGGTAGACCAGGCAAAACGGGAGCTAGTTCTTCGGCTTCTAAAGTAGGCCCCACACGGAGATTCGGAGCGAAAGCGATAGAGCCTCATGGTATTACTTGGTTTAACACTCAAAAAGAAGCCAAGTATGCACCTAAGAACTGGATAGATGAGGGTCGTTTGACACTTGCGTTCCTGGCTATTCGGGACAAGATACGTGAGTTGGGAGCTGGTTATATCTTCAATGAGCCAGAGATGTGCAACCTCACTTTGGTGAGGGAATTCTACGCAAATTGGGACACCTCATTCAGAGAGAGTACAAAGGTCAAGATTAGAGGACAGGTGGTGCAATTCACAGTTAAAAGGTTCAATTCCTTCTTAGAGACACCTACACTAGACCCTTTGGAGTATTTCATCTTGTTGAAGAAGTCTCCATATAGAGACATCCGTCACACTATGTGCGGTGAGCACTCATCCTCCCGATGGGCGAGGGATCATAATGGAACCCATTCCACACTTGCGTTTGCTGATGAGCCCGCAAGTGTACGGGTTGTACAAGTAATATAGTGGCCCTTTTTAAGAACCGGAATGTCGAACCCACAGGGACTAGACTACAGGGTAAAAC